>JASDQU010687047.1:26562-38661 GCA_032191745.1 Picea mariana | reverse complement strand
GCAAATCAACCTACCTTCTACCTGTAGTGATTTCTATTGCAGGTCATATTCTAGAGGTTGTTAAACTCAAGTGGACATATTTAATAAACAATTGTTGTGCCACATATAGTGCACATAAAAAACTAAAATAATAAGCAAGACTAAGGGAGGAGTGATCTCCATCTCCTTCCATTGTGTTAAAAGATTTCGATGAAACTGATATACATGACTCTTGTTAAGACAAACTGAAATGAATGTTTGACATCTACATGTTGTGCATTGCCTTTCCAAGACTCGAAGTCTGCGTGTTGAAGCTTCAAGGGCTCTATGGTGTAACAATGTATGCATGCATATTCTTAACTGCTAGAGTGTTGATGACCAATGGTAACTGGATTCAATTACGTTCAAGGGCAGCTTTGGAGACACAATTGCTCCTTCATTTGATTAATGAGAATCCAAGAGTGTTGGGTAGCGTATAGAATAACTTCCTCTCGTATTGACATTGGCTCTTGAGACGGAGCATTACATATATGAATAAACATATACCTTGAATCCCCTAACTACAACTCAGAGACTTGATTGACATACCGAACAATAGGTTATATAGAGTTCACAGTGACTGAGTTAGAGACCTAGCATTGATTGGCACATTGAAGACTAAGAGTTATTTGTCGTTAAATTGTTCACTGGTTTCTTGGATGCAGCTTACACAGAGAGAGGAGCCAATCAATCAATTCAGAGTAGAGGTTGCATTCAAAAGAACAAATCCTTCATAGGGGAATTTTGAGGTAAAAAATGGGCCTCAAAACAAAAAAAACTGTATTATCCAAATTAATTTAAAAAAACCATTAGGATTCAATGTCAACCATAAGAGTAAATTTTTTTGGAGATAAAGGAAGAAAACATTTTTTTAATCGTATTTTTGACTTGTTGCCTTGTAAGTTTACTCAAATTTCAAGTGTAAGCACTTGTTAGATGCAAAACCCAACAAGTACCCACTTTTTATACTTTTGATAGACCCATGATGAGATAAACTGGAAATACATGGAAAAAAACATGTTTATTTTACCCACTCTACATACTTTTGATAGACCCACAGTGAGATAAACTGGAAATACATGAAAAAATTGTGTTTGAAAATAAACATGTTTTTTTCATGTATTTCTAGTTTATCTAATTGCGGGTCTATCAAAAGTATGCAAAGCAAGTACTCGTTGGATGAGTAATTTAATTTTACATTTAACAAGTGCCTACACTTGAAATTTGAGTAAACTTATAAGGAGATGAGTTGAAAATATGATTTAAAAAAGTCTTTTTTTATTTTTATTTTATTTTATTTATTTTTTTCTTCTACCCTATGAAAATTCACAACTCTTATTTTATTATTTTCCTTAGGAGGCTCATTTTATTTCTCAAATTTCCCTTAATGGTACAATGTAGAGGAAAAAGGCCTAGTAGCCCTGTTGAAGACATAACACTTTGTTCAAGATTGATACAAAGACAAGAAGTTGAATTTTGCAGATAATTCGTCTTGGTGAAGCGAGTGAGATATAAGTTTCTCATTTACGGATCATAAGGTATCAACGAAGTTGCATCCTTGACCATGACACAACTGCCAAAACATTGAAGAGAACATTGCATACCTCAACTGGGCCACTAGGAAGTGCGCACCACTTTCTTGGCCACTCATAATAAGGGGGCGCTCCATAATTAATGTTGTAGTTTGCTTCAAATATTTCTATTGTAGTCATTTTGTTAGATTCAACAACTTCTATTGTAAGCAATTAATAACGAGGAGGAAAAAGTCGTCTTGCTTATAAAAGGCACTCCTCTCTCACTCAATAAAGTGGGATGGTTATTTTCAACTCCAATCTTTTATTTCTCCAATTTCGTGTATTCTCTATTTTCTTTGTCCTTCGCATTGAGTTCTTGCTGTGTGCGTTTTTTAGATTTAAATGCAAATCAATTAGTATCAGAGCATGCAGATCAATTGGTATCAGAGCATGGATCTCATCAAGCTTCTGCTCAACGCCAAGAATTAGACGAGAAGCCATCCACCGATTCATATTTTTTTTTGTGTGTGTTCGTGTTAATCAAATTGCAAACGCTCGCAATAGGGTTTCACTACGCCCTCCTCGACATTTCCCTACATGCCCTTCTTAGGGTTTCCCAATGCATCCTCTTCATAGGGTCTTAGTGCGCCCTTCTCAGGGTTTTCCAGTGCACCCTCTTGTAGTGCGCATAGCCTACTGGCGACGTCTCTTAATGGTGAACCATTCCGCCTCGTAAAGAACCATCCACATAGGGCTCTGCATCCACTGTGTCTGCACCAATTCGAGATCTAGCTCTTGCTTTTCATGAAATACTCCGTCTGCAACAATGACGAGCTCCCACACCCATGCAACTCAATACGTGTTTTCAATTGCCCAAATTTTTGGGCCAAATGAATGGAGAGATTATCTATTTTTGGATCCACAACCTCTCCACCTACTTTACGACCTATACCGATATGGACAAGGACATGAAGCTTCAGACCGCCAACCTGTAATTGGAGGGCATGACATAAGCTTGGTGGGATACTCACCTTGAGAATGGTCGGTTGGTCAGTGAGCTAGATGAGTCTGCTGCTACCACACATGCTCGCCTCACTTTTTGGGAATACTTTTGTCGGGCCTTACGAGACCGCTTCTATCCCCCAATATATTTCCAGAACCTTTTCGCTAAATGGTTGCAGCTCTGCCAACTCTCCACTCAATATGTATAGAGCTACATCGATGTCTTCTACAAATTGCACATCCAATTGCACATTTTCTGTTGATATTATGGTAGCTGCGGGAGGTATTTACCTCCATGTGTAAACCTGACGAGAATAGAATATTCCGGGAAGCAAGAAGAAACCCTAACTAGTTGGCTAATAACCCTAGAAGACAAGTCGGCTCAAGAGAATGACTTGTATTAGGTTATTAGCCTCCAAGGGAAGAAGTCGGCTAAAGGAAATATTATATACTAAAGAATTAGTACCCAGAATGAGAAGTCGGCCCAGGCAGTTTGCCAAAAATACTATAAATACAAGAGGCCAGTCTTCATTCTGGCCAGGATTCTCAGAACTGCGGAAGCAACACTTGTGCACACTGCAATTGGCCAGTTTGTGCGCAAGTATGGAGGAGAGTTGCTGTTGCAGCTGCTGCAACTAGCAGATTTTAGTTTTGGCTTGGACTCTCTCTTGGTTATGGTTTGGACTCTCTGATCAGCTCTTGTTACTCTTGCTTGGTGCGCTATCCTTGGAGAAAGATGCGCCACCTTTGTTTGGCTATCTAGCCCAGGGTTTGCTTCCAGAATGATTCTCTGTGAAGGATAAGGTGCTCGAGGGTGGCTTCGGCCTATGGTTGGGTGATAATAGTGATATTGTCTATGGTTAAACGAGCACATCCATTATATTCTAACAGGTTATGGGCCCACACCTCCTTCACTCAGTCTAACCATTGGAAGGGAGCATAGCCATAATGATACTAAGCTCGTTGAAGAACTGCCGCTAGGGTTTCTAGCTGGAGCAATTACTAAAGCTCTACCGCTAGGGTTACTAGCAGGTGCAGTTTCAGAAACCCTAACCCTCTCGTTAAGGCACCTTAAGTGAAGGGATTGACCCAATTTCTGGATAGCCTAGTGCGCCCTAGCCTAGCACATCTCCTAGTACACTCAACAAGCTAAGATGTCAAGTTTGAGTTTTTGGTCAAATCTAGGGTTGACCAAGTCAAGGCAACCATGACTTTTTCTATGAAGTTAGAAAACAATTTAGATGGGGCTTCTAACTTCAGAGCATAGAAGACAAGGATTGACCTCATCCTTGCCAAGAATAAAGTGCTGAATATCGTGAAAGGAAAGATCGTGGAACCAGAGTTTGAAGAAGGAAAAGAGAAGGAACCGCAGAACGTTGCAGTTATGGAGAAGTTCAAAGACAATGACATCAATGCCATGAGCATCATAGTGGACTTTATAAAAGACCACTTGATACCCTACATCTCCCATCTTGACTCATCTAAGAAGATGTATGATGCCCTAACAAACCTCTTCTCAGTCAGAAACATTGGACAAGTAATGAGTCTGAAGAATGAACTCTGTGACATGAAGATGAATGATGATGACAGCATAACATCATACTTNGAGAAGGAATTGGTAAACATAGTACTCAATGGTCTTCCCAAGACATGGGATGCATTTGTCGCAAGCATGAACACAAGGAAGGAGTATCCTACATTTGAAGAAATTTGGACTTGCTGTGCACAAGAAGAATCAAGGATCAGTGCAAAAGAGAAACACCAAAAGAAATACGATGATCAAGCCTTCACATCAAAGTTCAAGAATTTCAGGAATAAAAGAAAGTTTGGCTCTAGGAAGAAACCAAATCAAGAGAAAGATATGTCAAGAATAAAATGCTTCAATTGTCGAAAGTATGGTCACTACAAGAATCATTGTCCCGAGTTAAAGAAAGGGAAGGAACACACAAAGCATCAATGGCTGAAGAAAGGGAACCCTCAAAGAAAGCTAAGTAGGACAAAACAAACTTCTTCTTCTAAGACAAGGTAACAATAATCTTCATAGTTCTTGTACATACCATGTTTTTTGTACATATCTTGCATATCTATTTCCTAGAAGATAATATGTTCAAAGAGAAACTATACCTTGGTAACAATTTATGTGGAAGTTATTACATAATTAACAACTGCAAGATAAGCCAAAATTAGAATCAATCTTGAAGAAACCTAGAAGAAGTGAAGACAAAAAGAAGTCAACAATCAAGAGGAAATTGGAAAAAGACTTATGACACTTTGCAGAAGGCAATAAGGATGAAGACGGAAGCGTGGGCTCTCTTAGCTGGAGGGAGATGATTACAGAATTCCAAAAGAAGAGGATGCATTCATGCATGAAGCAAGGATAAGGAGGGAGCTAATCCTAATAGTATGATCCATTGAAGATGATTAAGTATCTATCCATGTTCCCATCAATAGTGGCAGCCATGAAAAACAACACGTGTTCAGTTTGACTTTAGAAGAAGCCTTCTTCAAAAAGAAGCCTCAAAGTATCCCTGGTTGTTCATCCACATCCATGATTCTATGATGAAAGGAAGAAGTCAGAATCTTCAGGGCATGAAATCTATAGAAAAGTTCCATGGACCCAAGAGCTAATGGAAAACATAAGAAATAACATGAAGATTCCAAAAGAGAAAGAAAAGACATAACAACCAGTCATTATATCGAGAATCACAAGACTACTAGCCTGATCTGAACTCATTAAAAGCAATCGAGTAGAGGAAATGAAATCTAAGATGAAGAACAGTGTATGGAAGACTCATGAACGTAAGCATTGCGAGATCTAGAACTAGAGGTTCTCCCAGATGGAGGGAGAAGACTATGATGATTGTTTGTTCCAGTAAACCAGATATACCTCTACATGAGCCATTATATCGTCCACAATATCCATGGTTTGGAGTTTACATCAGATAAATGCAAAGACTCTTCTCCAAAATAATTGAACAAATAGCGTATGAAGAGCAACCTCAAGGCTTTGAGGTATACCATAAAGAGAACCTTGTATGCAGATGAAAGAAGACAACTTGGTGGAGAACCTCCAATGCACAACAAAAGCGTGGTGAAAACCTTTCTATAACAAAAATATTGCATCATAATGGCTACTCAGAAGTCCAGGATGATGGATTGCTAATCCATGAAAAACTCTCATGATGATAGAAGAAGTGCCACATGGATATGTTCCAATTTGAGCCCTGCCACGATGTTATGAGCTAGCAGGAAACAAAAGAGCTGAATTCAAATATGATATACTGCAATGATCAGAGCTATATGAAGCCTTCAGAAAACTGGTGTTCCAGAAAGACTGAAGTACATTGAGATCAACCATTACATTCTCTGTGATGAAGTCCAGAAAAGAGAAAGTGGTTCTCCAACATATATCTCCACAGATAAGCAGATAAACAGGCATTTTGGTAAAGCCTCTGTCCAAGATGAAAGAGTTTTGCATACTCAAGCTGGAGCTCATGGAGACGACTTCCTTATTGAAAAAGGAAGAGATGACTCCTAGGTTGGGAGGGAGCACTGATGTGTTATTGATTTATGGACAATCATTTTTCCGTTCGAAAAATGGTCCAGGATGAGCAGTTCCTTTCCAGTTCGGAAAGTGGTTTGAGATTTCTGACGGACATGCATTTTCCAGTTCGGAAAATGGTCCAGGTCGAATGGTCATTTTCGTAATGAAAATGGTTCAATGGATTGCTGATGTACCATAGATAGCGATTTCCCTTGTGGTTAACATGGGGAATGGTCTAGGACAGTCTCTCTTATTGACTGTCACTCTCAGTAGTGGTCAAGAAGACTGGTCCATCTCGTCGGACATTCATTATTTCGAAGCTCACAGTTGTGAGCAGTTTCGAAGAATGGTCTGTTTTGGAGGTTGGTGCAGGATAGTCATTTTCTTAGGAAATGGTCCGGACAATCATTCCCTAGGGAAGATTCATTCTCTCTAGGTTGCACTTTGTTTAGTGCCTGAGGAATGGCCCAGATAGGTGAATGGTCCAGGTTCAACAATCAGGGATAGGCATTCCCTAGGGTAGATTCATTCTCTCCAGGTTGCACTTTGTTTAGTACCAGAGGAATGGCCCAGATAGGTGAATGGTTCAGACTAAGAAATCAGGACAATTATTCTTCCTTGCTTGAGAAGAATAGTCCAGATAGCTCATCATTGATGTTTTACCTTCTAAGGGCAGATGCTCTTCCAGATCTCACAGATGTGAGTGGAAGAATGGCCCAGATGATTCAGTTTATATCATAACAATGTTTTCTGTGCAGGTTGACATCAAATGATATGATTATTATGGAGACTGTATATCTTTGGACAATAGATGTATACTACTGTGGTGGATTAGTTCCACTGATTGTGAGTATATGTCACTGATCAAGTATCTGTGTGCTACTTGGTTTGGTAGTGTACCACTGGATTGTAGTTGTGTACTACTATGGATAGACACAGCTGTGTTCTATTGAGTGACATTGTTCCGATTGCCTTGAAGACTATCATTAGTGTTGGAAATGATTATCAACTAGATGGATGATCATTGGACAGAGATTCCCCAGATGAAAAATGGTCCAGGACATTTATTCTTCTAGGACATATGTCCGGATTAGAAGAATGGTTCTTGTGTCACTCTATGGAGTGAGTGACTTATCCAGCATCATGTTTGATTACTCAGATGGAGTATGGTTTCAAGAGATGATGCAGTTGATGACACTGATAGTGATGATGGTGCTCATGATCTAATCATGAGATAGTCTATACGACTATGTTGATGCTACCAGGTGAATGGTATGTTTGTGCTCAAGACCATTACCTTCAATACCTACCTAGCTAGGAGGGAGTGTTGATATTATGGTAGCTGCGGTAGGTATTTACCTCCACGTGTAAACTTGACGAGAATAAAATATTCCGGGAAGCAAGAAGAAACCCTAACTAGTTGGCTAATAACCCTAGAAGACAAGTCGACTCAAGAGAATGAATTGTATTAGGTTATTAGCCTCCAAGAGAAGAAGTCGGCTAAAGGAAATATTATATACTAAAGAATTAGTACCGAGAATGAGAATTCGGCCCAGGCAGTTTGCTAGAAATACTACAAATACAGGAGGCCAGTCTTCATTTTGGCCAGGATTCTCAGAACTGTAGAAGCAACACTTGTGCGCACTACAGTTGGCCAGTTTGTGCGCAAGTCTGGAGGAGAGCTGCTGTTGTAGCTGCTGCAACTAGCAGATTTCAGTTTTGGCTTGGACTCTCCGATGAGCTCTTGTTACTCTTGCTTGGTGCACTATCCTTGGAGAAAGATGCGCCACCTTTCTTTGGCTATCTATCCTAGGGTTTGCTTCTAGAATGATTCTCTATCAAGGCTAAGGTGCTCGAGGGTGGCTTCAACCTATGGTTGGGTGACAATAGTGATATTGTCTATGGTTAAATGAGCACATCCATTATATTCTAACATTTTCGACCTGGAAGATGTACTAATTGTCAAATTTAATTCTGATTTGCTAATGATTTTTCGTCGTGAAGTTGATTTGTTTGAGAGTGCTTCCTTGGACAAGGCCTTTCTCCGGGCCTTGGCTGTGGAGCGTAAAGTGGCGCCTTGAATCCAATCTCCTCCAACTCGATCTGGTTCCCCTACTGTTGGTCCTTCTCATTCTCCTCTTTCTTTTGCTTCCCCATCCACACCTAGAAACACACCCTGGTGTACCTTTCACAAGACCAACTCACATGCCTTTGCAGACTGTTGGGCCCTGTTGATGTTTGAACCGGTTACGATTGAAACAACGACGTCATGATGATTAAACCCCCCCCCTTCGTTTTTAGAGAGGTGGTACTCCTCTTTATTTTCTTTAAAGATTTGTCTTTGAAAATCTTAGGACGACAATATTGAAATGGGAGAGTGCTAAATAGAAAACTCCAAATATTTATCATTTAAATAAAATAAAATAATTAATAGAATATACATACATAAAGAATTCCTGAGAGATGGACCAGGAACCTTCACTTATAAAATAAATAAATTTGTAGAAATATAGTACAAATAAAATAATTATAAAAAATATAACATGAATCTCACATCCATCACAGTTTCAAATATTTTTGATCACATTCATAGGAAGAGAAATGAAGGGCCCACATATAAGAGAACTTTAAATGAGTATTTTCATTAAAATCAGAATAGGATTTGATAGGTTAATTTCGAATATCTTATACTCAAATGCTTAGAGTTCAAAGATAATATTAAAATTGGCCCCGAATTAGTTCTCTGGAGTTTTTTCAAAAACAAAATAGTATTTAATAGTCTTAAGAAAATAAAAGGTGTTCGTCCAAAGGTGGACTAGGATATGGTTCATGTGGACCATAAAATAAAGAAGTGAAAAGAAAAGAGGAGGAATAGAGCTTGGAAAAGGGCGGGAACAATGCAAGACTTGAAAAGAGAACAAAAGAGAGCAATAAAAAATCGGTTATATTCTCCTTAGAGTAGATAAAATATAACTGGATGAATTCTGAAAGCGAAAGAGGATGGAAAAATGATGTGATCAATTTTGCACTTATTGTGATGGAATCTCTCTTCATTTGGTTGTTGATGCGCCTTTTGTTTCATCTCTTGTTGCAGTTATATGACCGATGTCAATTGCCTCCAACTGATCTTCTTCGATTATCTTAATTAAGGTTCTTTTTAACCAATGTTCTATATAATCTTTCAATGGGGCTACATTTATCTCTTGTCTAATTTTTATATCAAATAACATCCCTTCCAATTCTCTCAAGTCATAAGAAAGTTGGTGGAGTGTATCTTCAATGTTCTCGTTTTTATTTGCATAACTCACCAACCAACTTTCAATTTCATTCTCATTATATTCAATTATACTATTAAATTTTTCAACGGATAAACACTTTAGTACTTCCACGCGTTCTTCAAATTGATGCCTTGTCCTAAATATAGAGTTCAAGATCAACTTTGGGTCCTGTACTTCTCTTGTGGTTCCTTTTAGGTCTATCTCAATCAACTTGTGATACAATATTTCTTTTTTAACAACAACACCATCACATTCATCTAACATTTCTTTCAATACTTTTATATTTTTGATCCAATAGAATTTTCGTTGTTTGATTCGGGTTGGAGAGGGTAGATCTTCTTCTTTTCTTTTCAACTTAGTCATACTAGAAAATTTCAAGGTAAATGTGATGACGTCTTTATAAAAACCTTCTTCATTATTTAAGTAAGCTTGAACATATTCTGAAATTGTTTAACTTTGAACCAAAAGAAACAATGTTGCTCCATGTATCCCATGCTTCCAAAATAGGAGAGATTCTCTTTTTGATATTTTCACCAACAAATTTCCTAACTGAACCAAAAAACTTGACGTTCCTTTCAATTTTGAACTCGATTCGAGTGTCTTGTCTGGATTTCTCCCAAGTTGAATAGCAAATAGCAGACTTACAAAGATAGGTGGCGGCATTAAGGTGCATTCCAATTTTTTAACTCTTTCTTTTAACCTTGCATTCTCAGCTTCCATATTTTCAACTGAAACTTCTAAAGCATCACCAGTGACTTTGTCAATTTGAACAATTTTTTATGGTAGGACATTATTCAAGTCCAACTCTGCATCTTTGATTATTTTTCCCTTTGAATTCACACGTTCAAAGACTAGCTTCTTTAAATCTTTATAAAATAATGCATTGTGAAGGGTTAAAGATTCTTCCTCATAAATGATAAGTTCTTGAGTTGCCAATTCTCCACTGGGTTGGACTCTCTGCTCGTCATCTGGAAATTCCATGTCTTCAATGTTTGCATCAAGCTCCATGTGTTCAAGAAGAACATATTCATCAGATATGACCTCTTCCACTTCTTGTTGATTATTTTTTCTTTTTCTCTTGCTAGTTATTGGTAACTTGTGGGGTTTTTCAATATCGTTTTTAGGGTGATGAGGACCATCACCCTCACTTGAATTCTCAACTAAGGATTTTTGTTTTTCCTGAGTAATATTTTGGGGGTTTTGTCTGGGTGTGCCACTTTTCTGAGAAGAAGTATGAGATTTTGAACTCCTTTAATTTATGAGCCTTCCATGTTGTCTGTGTGCTTCATTTGTAGTAATAGTTGTTTCAAGGTCTCTAATCAATACTTTCTCATAATTATTATCCTTGCTTCATTCCTCTCCATATATATATGGGTTTACATATGATACACTAAAACCTATAGAGACCATGTGATTCATGGAAAACTGTTGAGGGTCAAACCCTTTTACTAAATCTGCCAATTTCAAGTTATATTGGTCAAATTGAGTTGCAAATTCATCAATTTTTGAGGCACTTAATGTAATATTGCCAACTTTCCATGGAAATACAATAAATTTCTTTTTTTTTCTTTGAAGAAAGAAATTGGCCTAGAATTTGTATTGTCTGCAAACTTCTATCATGAATATATTATTAGACACATAAAACGAGAGATAAGTTGGGGCCTCAGGGAGCAGTAAACTCTGATTATACTGTACTGTTTGTTTGGCTCAAAGTTTCTTCTTTTATCTAAAAATGTCATTGCCTCTAACGACAGTCTTGAGGTATTATTCCCGAACATGAGTTTTTTGAAAGCAGAAAGAAAAGAGTCATAAACTTCTTAAAAATGGCATATTGCTTTCTGTTTCTAGAGAGCAGGATACCAAGTATGAACCAAGTTTGTTTTAGGATCAACTTGTCTTGACAAGTTCAGTCCTTGAAATACATGACAATGTACAATGGCGAAAACCAGGTATGCAAACATATAAATTTCTTATCTTTCTTGAAATTTGACAGCTTAAACGATATCTTAGAAGATATAATTTTAAACCAATTGAAAATTATTTTCCTTGAATATAATAATGCAAGATGTAAAGAGACAAACGAGGGACATTAGCGATTGATTCCTGTCCCAGTACCCTAGAAAGTAACCAAGCCATTTCTTTATAAGGTGTCTTAAATAAATTGACCTGAATCATAGATAAATCTTCCAACACTGTGGTCGGGTCTTCGAGACATTGAGGGAATAAATCCCTACCACTGTTTTTAGCATTTATGAAATCTTTGGCTTGCTCGATCTTGAAAGTTGTTGTAGGTTTCATTAATCTGAGCATTTGACTGAAAGTTGTTGGTGCTAAAGAGATTGAGGACCGTCTATTCAATTTAATAATTCTCTAATATTTTTCAAAGTTGTATGTACACCATATTACCAAATCTTTTTCATCAAAGACCTCTGGGACACACCCTGCCTTAGGAATCTCAAATACCCAGACATCATTACCATTCTTTTCTTCAGGCGGCAATGAAGAATAATATATGTAAGCCCTCGACTAGTGGTTTTTGGGGTCTTCATGTGCAAATGTATTCAATGTATCACCACAAAATCTTTCTCGTATTCTTTCCATCTTTCTCAGGAGTTGATGAAGAACATATAATCTTTCTATAATTACCAAATAATACTTTTTCATATTAACCATTCGAGTTCTTATTCCAAAAAAGTTATTTGAGGAATTTAATTTGAATTTATGAGATTAATCACGAAGAGTA
>JASDQU010687046.1:7771-37722 GCA_032191745.1 Picea mariana | reverse complement strand
TGGACTAATTGGTAGGTACGGACACTAACTCATCTCCTTAGATCCACCTAGATCTAGAACAAAACACACCAGAACATGATTCTTTCCTTAAGTTTTAGATATTGAATTTACTAACTAAAGAGGGATGAGTGAAATACCATTTAAATGTCTCTTCCTCTCACCATCGCCATCCTAGCTCCATTCCAATGCTCATACAATGATAAACTTGCAAAAGAACACAACCAACCAAAGTAATAGTAAAAGAATAAACTCAATATAAACCTATGTATGTGATCAAGGAATCATACAATAAAACACAACAAGATTTATAGGAAAGAATCATATTACTGTATCATATTAAATGTGAACGAGATATTACAACCATGGCATTGATGTCGTAAGGTCCCTTCCAACTATCCTTCGTTCCCCACACACTTATTTCTCCAAGGATTCTGAGACCATGAATCTGATAGCTACTCACAATCTATCTTGACAAAGCAAATCTCAAAGCCACTCTAACCAAGCTAATAATTCCAATCCAACCAAAGATAACTTTTTCCATGAGAGCTCCTCTCCTTTTATAAGTTGAAGAGGATAAGGTGAGGAGGTTAGGATGATCCCACTAAATCATGAAAGCGAGTAAGATCCANCGCTCATTTTTCCCACGTGTAAGCATTCTCGCACCCTACCTATAGAGCAACCTGCGAACCTCTCGCACCCCAGCTATGGTGAAACCTGTGAGAATCAGGCATTCTTGCACCCTGCCTATATAGCAACCTGCGAACTTCCTTTTTTATAGGGTTTTTACAAAGGAGAATGCAACCTCTTTTCTCAGGAAAAGTTCTTCTGCCTTCCTTCTTCAGGAACTCAGGCCATTGACCCCTCTGAAGGCAACAAATAGTTTTACATCATTAACAGTCATAGGGATGACAAAAATAATGTGTAACAGGGTGTGGTTTCCCATGAGGTTTTCTCCATTTCCTCTTTTATTTTAGTGTATATTTTGTATTTGGGTACCTAACATGGTCTCATTTCCGGGACCGATTCTTTATTTTCACCATAGTGATGTTCATAGAGGGTGTTGGAGATACTTCAAAAACACTTAGGATTTATTTTTCCTAAGGTTTTCCCTATGTTTATTATTCATTATTCAATATCCTATAGTTTAGGGAGAATATTCCTCTAGGACAATATTCTCTTCAGTTCACACTTCAGTTTGATCAGTTGAGTGGAGTCTAGAAGCCACATTGGGATCATCACCATGCATCATTGGGATCATCACTAGATAATGTGCATTGTCCTTGGGATTATCACCAAACTAGTGAATTAATGATGATTCCCTAATCTCCTCCTCACTTCACTCTATTTCAGTCAGTTAACTGAAGACTAAGAGACTAGTTAACTCAGACTAGGTGGAAGTTCACTCCCGTAACTTCCTGAGAGACTAGACTAGGTGGAAATTTACTACTGTAACTACTGGTGTGTGTCTAGATCACTCTAGAAAACCACTATGGCGCATTATATTCCCCCCCAGTGTGCATTAGTTGAGTTATACATAGTATATCATGTGTAAATTATTCATTCATTTGGTTAATGAGAATCCTTCCATTCTTTCTCTCCTACTTCTCTTTTCTCATATTTTCTGTACAAATTGTGTCTGTCATTTTCTATATAGATCTATTTTGTGCAGGTTCAACACATTTACACCCCCTCCCTACATCATAAGGAAAGAAATGGCCTTGAACTAGACATGTCAAGACCTAGAACTAAACCTAGACATAGAAATAACTAGACATGGAAAGACCTGGAGCATGACCTAAACCTATACGATGACCATGACATAGACCTAGACCACGACATAGAGATAAAGATATATCTATACTATGACCTAGATCTTGACGTATACCATGAACTATACCCCCCTAGATCCATCTAAGCCTAGGCATAAATTATACTCAACCCTTAACCCCCTCTACACTTGAGCTCTGAGTGCACTATGCATATATATTTTGCACAACCCTCACACCCACATCACCCACATATTGATGCTCTAACCATTGTTCTATCCTTGAAAACACTTTCAATCCTAACCCCATAGGTCTTAGTTGTCTCCATACCCCTATACATATTTATTCATAAATATGTTTGGTCTATAATAAATGTTATATCCATTGCATTAAGAGAACACACATGCTCTTGTGATTTGATAGAGTTGTAGTTGTTGCTCATTTATACTCAGTAGGAATGCACGCATGTTCCTAGAATGTGCATGCATTCTAGGAATGCATCCACATTCCTAGAATGCACACACATTCTAGGAATGAATGTGTGTTCCTACTGGGATTTTTTTGGTGCCAAGCACACTCCACTGTCGCATCTATCTCAAGGCCGGCAAAAAATTCACGACATCTTCACACAAAAATAGCGTGCACTGACATGTTTTTCTTATTTTAGTCTTTTTGTTTGATTCAAAGACAATTTTTTTCTATTTCTAGACCATTGTAGGAAAAATTGGAAGACAAATTTGTCAAAGTGGAATTGGAATTGTTGTTTGTATTTTATTTTGCCTACTTGGAATTGGAAGACAAATTTGTCCAATTGGAACTGTTGTTTTTTTCTTACTGTGTCTTCTTAGAATTGAAAGACAAATTTGTCCGATTGGAATTGTTGTTTTTGTCTTCTTGGAATTGGAAGAAAAATTTGTCCAATTGGAATTGTTAGTTGTGTAATACCAAGACAAATTCATCCAACTGGAATTAGAATTGGAATTGGCATTGGAAATATTAGTTGTGTCTTCTTTTGTAATGCAAAGAAAAATTTCTCCATTTGGAATTGGAATTGTTAGTTGTGTCCTATTACATACTACAAAGACAAATTTGTGGTGGGGTGTTTGGAAGCCAAATTTTCTCTTTAAACATGGGGAACCGAAGTATTTGAGAAAGAAATTCCTCAAGAAAAGAGAAATCAATCGAAAAGGTAGAAGACGAAAGAGAAAAGAAAAAGTTATGTATGTCAAAGTGTAGGCTTTCAAAAGAGGGAAATCCAATTTCTAGTGGAATAGGTGCCATTGTTGTCTCTCTTCCATCACCAAAATCAAATCGAAAGAGTTCATTAGAGAGAAATCCAACTAGTATATCATCAATACAACTTGTTGTGGATGACCAGATGATGGAATATTTTCTTGGAGCTGATTTTACAATGGATGAAATTAAAGAAGCAATTGGTGTACAACATTGTGGTGAAGAAGTTTATATGGTGCAATATCTTGTTGGAAAGTCAAATGTTCTAGAAACTAGTCAATCCCATGTCCACTCTCCTTCTAGAGTTGATCTGCCAGTGATTGAAGGGGAATGAACTACAACATTGTTAACTCCATAATAGGGAAGTCAAGAGTGTCAGAATAGGGGTTCATCATCCCTACCTAGATTGAGCATTGTGCGACAAAGAACTCCTAAATGATTTCAGGTCGATGAAAGTGGTATATAATCACTTGAAGTTAATTTAACTAACCGTAATATTCATTATCACTCTTATAAAATCATTAAAGAATATTTTTAACCAAAATCAGATGCTGCTAAATTTCAGTGATTTTTAGCTTTGTTAAAATATAGAATTTTGACTGTTGTAAGGAGAATTTTATGCATTAAAACAATTAAAAGTATAGAAACAAGTCATCATATTGTTAGAAACCTTGTATATTATTTTCAAAGAATTGGTAATAAATATCATTCTAAAGACCGCAATGCATCCTGATGTGTCTGGTCACAATCAATTGCTAGCAACATCACAAGAAAACATCGTTTTCTACAAAAAAAACTCTCATTTATTGAAATGAAATGTCAAGACCCTTAGAAAGTATTCTCATATATGAGATAGCCTTGACAGAGGTGGCCCAACAAATTTGTGGGCCCTCACTAGTAGGCTACCTCGTTCTGACATGAAGTTAATTGGAGAGGTTAAGGGACTAGTTTAGGATTTCTGGCATGAGAACGCTAGGCCTTCTTACAACCAAAAATATGTACTAGAAAGGGATCTAGGGACCATGAACCCCATATTAAACACTTTATTGAAATTACATAGATAGAATTGTATGAGAGATTCATAACAATACATAGTGCATTTAGATTGGACCAAGATCTTTCCATAAATGCAAGCCTTTGTATGTTCGAATAAACAAAATTTTTAACACATGTTGTTGTAGATATCATATTGAATATGGTTATTATTATGACACACACACACATATTTGTGTTTTTCATAACACCGTTTTGTAGGAATTCTTAGTTATATTGTCATCCTTGTCATCTAGAAACTTTATTCACAACATCTTGTGTACAAGGATAGAGGATTTTACATTTGATCAAAAAACATGCTTATATGGGACATGCCCTAGGCGCGGTGTAATGACATTATTGAGAAAGTGCATCCATGTAAGCGATGAGTATGAATTGGGAAGGAAGGAGGTTACCTTGCAAATCTTTAAATATGTCACATATGATATTGATGGAAGACAGGAAAGAAAAATATACAATTGGTTACATCCCATGTACGAGTTTGTGACTTCATGAAGGACTTCGTTGAAAAGAAAAAAACATTTTTTTTTAGCATGTCCATGTTGCTTGATGGAAGGAAGAACATTTTATAATATGCAAAGATACAATTCCTATTGGTACTATGTTATCATGGTTTATTTTTCTGAGAACTACACACTTTAACCGCAAAATGAGATTCAAATCCGATATTATCGCTCAAAGAAAGTCAACATAATAGTCCATATCACATACAACCATGGACCGGATAGTAATGAACAAAAAAAAGTTATATTGAAAGAGTATCACTTCTACATAAGTGATGATTGGTGCCATGAATTAGCCTACGCACAACATTTTTTTCAGTTTTTCTACAATCACCATAAGGAGAAGAACATACAGATGGATCAACATTGGATTTGGTCATATGGTTGCGCAGGCCAGTTAAAAATGATCGTGTATTTAAATGGTTGTGTATGTTGCAAAAACAACTAAAGGTACCACACATTTGGAACTATTTTTATTCTGAGCATGGGAAAGGGGAGCATGATGGAGCAGGTGCATGCATAAAAAGAGCGTTACATAGGAAATAAATGAAGTTTACAACTACTTCCCTCATTTGAGATGTGAAATCCATTGTTGAATGGTGTTCTTCAGCAATGGGAGAGGGAACAGGAACCAATGAAGACCAATCACACAAGAAAGAACATGTACATAGATATTTTTGGGATGTGGTCAATGTAGGTCGATCATAGTTGTATGAATGAAAAACAATCCAGGGAAATCATGGATTCCATTCAGTTAGAACATAAAACAATGCAATAGCTCAAATATGGACGAGAAAACTGTCTTGCGTCGAAATAATGGGTTGATATATGGGATCATGTATCACTCCCCATATGTCAATGTATAACTATGGAATTATCCCACTTGGAGGTAGACCAATCAAGTATTTCAATATATTATGATCTTGTCTCAGATCGTGTACTGCCAGGTTCATTGAATCCTTCCATTAAATTTTGAATAACTAGCATCAATGTTTTATTCTTTGGTAATTTATTAGACTTACATTTTGGCACTCCATTTTTTACATGGAACATATACGTAGTGGTTTCCCCAAGAGAGAATGAATGGGGCACTAATTATTGGTTGGAACGATGCTTAGAGGAAAACAAGACCCTCATGTGAACAGTAACAGACTCTGAAGGCATTGAATTTTTGATTGGGTCGATGGTTATTAAAGGAGAATATCTGGCACGGGATGAAAGAACACAAAAGAAAGGTGGTTATGTATTTCAATATTATAAACCAAGTCAAGTTTTATACCACTTTACAAACTTGGTTATTGGTACAAACCTCCAACTACAAACAATGCCAAGTAATAACTCATCAAAGGTATGATACTTCTTGCCTTACTTTGAGAATGGGAATTTAATGGAGATCGTTAGTATTAGAAGTGATCCCTATGGTCTACTTGAATGACCATAGGTATGTAAAAGGAATAGATTTGGCTTCATTTTATGGTTGTTATGGTATTTTTGTATTTCTATGCCTTGACTTGCCTTGTCATTCCATGCCATGCCATTCCTTGCCATGCCTTTCCTTTCCATGCCATGCCTTTCCTTTACTTCACTTTCCTTGCCTTTAATTTCCTTTCCATGCCTTATTTTGTCTTTCCATGCCATTCCATGCCTTAACTTACCTTTCCTTCACTTTCCTCACCTTTCCTTCACTTGTCATGCCTTCACTTGCCTTGCCTTCACTTTCCATTCCTTCACTTGCCTTACCTTCACTTTCCATGCCTTCACTTGCCTTGCATTTCCTTTCCATGCCTTATCTTGTCTTTCCATGCCATTCCATGCCTTAACTTACCTGTCCTTCACTTTCCTTGCCTTTCCTTCAATTGTCATGCCTTCACTTGCCTTGCCTTCACTTTCCATTCCTTCACTTGCCTTACCTTCNTGAATTGCCTTCACTTGCCTTGTCTTCACTTGCCTTTCCTTGCCTTCACTTTCCATCCCTTCACTTTCCATGCCTTCACTTTCCTTCACTTTCCTTCACTTTCCATGCCTTCACTTGCCTTCAATTTCTATGGTATTATTGTATTTCCATGCCTTTGATTTCCTTGTCACACCATGCCTTGGCTTTCCTTTTCATGCCATTCCATTCCTTTCCTTGCCTTTCCTTGCCTTCACCTGACTTGCCTTGCATTTCCTTTCCATTCCATGCAATGTCATTCCTTCACTTGACATGCCTTCAATTTCCTTTCCTTAACTTGTCACTGCTTCAATTTCCTTTCCTTGCCTTCACTTACCTTGAATTTCCTTCACTTTTCATGCCTTCAATTTCCTTTCCTTCACATTCCTTAACTTGCCTTCACTTTATATGGTATTATTTTATTTCCATGCCTTTCCTTTCCTTGTCATGCCATTCCTTTCCTTGTCACGCCATTCCTTTCCATGTATTTCCTTTCTTTCACTTACCTCACCTTCACTTCCTTCACTTCACTTTCATTTCATTTCCTTCACTTTCCTTGCCTTTCCTTTGATTTCCATTCCTTCACTTTCCTTCTCTTCACTTTCCATTCCTTCACCTTCCTTTCCTTCACTTGCCATGCCTTCACTTTCTTTCACTTTTCTTCACTTACCATGCCTTCACTTGCCTTCACTTGCCATGCCTTCACTTTCCTTAACGTTCCTTTCCTTGCCTTCACTTTCCTTTCCTTCACTTTCCATGCCTTAAATTTACTTACCTTTCATTCACTTTCTCCTTCACTTGCCTTTCCTTCACTTGCATTTCCTTGCCTTCACTTTCCATGCCTTCACATGGTTTGATTCAATTTACAACTTTGTTCTTTTCATTGATATAAGTAAGGGTTTGATTTAGTTAACATTAGTTTGTTTTCATTCCATGCAAGTTTGATTGGTGTGATTTTGTTCTGTAGGTTTTAGGATAGTGTTAGTTAAGGGTTGTTTCTTGCATATGCATTGCATGATAACCTTGAAATAAAAGAATTACTCCAGGTTGACAATTGATGTATTAGATGTTTCAATTATACAATTAAATACACCAACATTTTGGCATCATTGTCAGAGAGGTTATTGAAGGCGCAAGAGCATTGCTGACATGCTATTGATAAGTTTCATGGTATCTTGGGTGTATGGATAAAGAAAGAGAAGGAATTAGTGCTAAAACCATAGGTAGAAGGGTCATGGTGGAAAGAGAGATCAAGACCAAGGAAAGGTGACATTTATTCAAGAAAATATCCAAGGCAGAATCATCGATTTCAGAAGCAGACTGTCAAAAGACTAGGCCAAGGAAAAGAGTTGATTCCCATTCTTTTGTTCGTGGTGGATCATCTATATTAGTAGTGGAAGTGGAATATCAAGGTTTGACAGAAGGCCTAGAGGATATCGATGAGATAAATCAAGAATATCAAGACTCAAGTATGGAGGTCGATCATCCCATTCACACTCTGCTGGCACAGGGGAAGACCCAAGGTTCAACACTACAATAGCACACCAACAAAACCCTAAATATTGGCCCTTTCGAAAACACCTACGAAGTACATGAAGTCTCACCGGAGGTAGAGGAAAGGGTGATTGTAGGACTCAGGTGTCTGCAACGTTAGCTAGGATCCAGATCTATGATTACACACTTAACAAAACACTTAGCATCAATAGTTCACCTAGAATTAACCCTTATCTCACTCTGCGGATAACACCGAGCATTGAATTATATACTTAGATCTAAGATGATTCAACACTTAGCAGTATACAACAAACCAGATCTGGTACACCAAGCACTTAACAACTTCATACACATCAAATCTATCATCTATACACATCTAATAAGCACAAAGCATAAGTAAATCTATCTAAACATGTCATAGCACTTAGCAAGAGAGGGAAAACACACGTAAGTAACAACACAAAGAATGATACACAGATTTACGTGGTTCACCCCCACCCTAGGGCTACGTCCACCAACTCTTCTTCTCTATTATTGCTAGTCAACTGGTTACAAGCACAGAGCCTCAAAAACCTACCCCGTGTAGTACATGAGATCTGCGCAGCTCGCTAAATCATCCTTCCCCAAGTAGCTTTAAGAATAAAACCTTCTTACAATCCATGCACTCAACACTTACAATACTTTCACTCGGCTCTGCAAGTATATCACACAGATCAACTCTTAGCACTAAGACACTTCTCAAGTGTCCTCAAAAATATCCCCTCTTACATAGCCTATACTTATACTTATATATTACAAAAAGGGGCCTAAACATGGGTAAACCCATGGGCTGACATGTCCCATTACATTATCCCCAAAAACCCAAATAGGACCCAAAAGGGGGTCTAGCTTCCATGATCTCTCCTTCGCCTTGCGCTCCATCTTTGATAGGATGTCAAAGTCCCAAAATGGTCAAATATGACCAAGTGTTCCTCAAAACTTGCTCAAAGGCCAACAAGCCCCCAACACTCACCTGTGACTCATCCCGAGTCACTCAGGTCTGGGTAACTTTTCCTCAAAGGTCTCGAGCTTGGCTCGATCTTCTTCGACTTGTCTCTGTGCTACTACTTCTTGCTCAGTGAATTCCTGAATAACCGCTTCGCTGATAGGTCCTTCTAGTTGTTGCTCAACTGTAACAACTACTTGTTCTAGTACTGCTCCTTGGCCTTCAATTTCTTCAAACAGTAGATAGGCCACCTCCTGGCTCGGCTGGAGTTTCTGGGTGACTTCCATCACTTTGTTCTGTGTGGTAAGAATGAGTTGTTGGGTGGTGCATTGTTCCTGGGATCTCTTCATCCTCTTGATGGGTGACAGGAGCTTGAGCTACGCTTGTATTGTATCTGTGTACTGATTTGCTTCCTGGAGTTGGGACTCCAATTTCTTCAACTCTAGGTTTTCGGATAGTTGTTCATATATCTGCGCACTTCTGCTACTTAACTGTTTGCATTCTACAACAAGTGTTTTAATCCTCTTGATTGTGCTCTGAGCATTCAATTCTCACTAGTCGTGCACTTCTTGCAGGGTACTTGGTATAGTTTGAAGCTCTAATTCCACGACCCTTTGCTGAAGCTGTTGAATAACTTCAACAAGATTCATCACTTGATGTTCGAAGGGTTTTATCTCTTTTGTTCTAAGCCAATGATGAAGAGAAATGCTTGGTTAACTACTTCTTCCATCCCGAGCTATTTCATGAGAAATTTTTCTTTCTCCTTTTGGATCTTCTCTCTATCTTATTCAAATTTTGTTTGGAGATAATCCTTCTCTTGTTGCGTGGCTCGGCGTTGTTCTATGATTTCCTCTTGTAATTTCTTTAAGACCTAAGTAACCTACGCTTTTTCTTCCTATGTGTGTTGAAGTCATACTTCGACTATATCAACAATCTTGCGGAGTTGAACTGATTCTTCTCCCACTTCTGTTGTTCCTTCCGGCATAGGCGTAGTAGAGATTGCGCAGCTAGAATGAAGTGCCTGTTGCACTTCCTGAAGCCCAATTTCGATCCTGTTATATATCTTCTCCTGCTTCACTTCCTGCTTTTCTGTTATCTATTCTATGGCTTGATTCATAGTTGCGAGGAGGAAACTAAAGTCATCTGGAGTGAGCATGGTTTGCATCTTACTTATGATTGCTTTCGATTTATTCCTGGAGGGAGACTTCAGAGGTGACCCTTTTCTCTTATTTATAACTTTGAATTCGTCTTCTAGTCTCTGTTTGACTTCATCTAGGTCTTCACCATTACCTCCTTTATATGGTGTGACGGAAGCCATCCTTACATATCTTCTATCTACATCCTTGACCTCTTCAGGATTCTTCATCTTCTTTGTCTTACTGGGCCCAGGTGTGTCCTATGCAGCTTATGGGTTGTTGATGTCTGAAATGTCCATTGGATCTGCTGCAACAAGGAGGTCCATTGACCATTCCTTAGTGATCTCTTCTAGGTCTTCTTATTTTAGCTTATAATAGGACTGAAGTTGTTCCTGGTGCTCATCAGCACGATGGAGTTAAGTATATTAAGTGGCGGTCTGCGCTGAACTTTATCAGAGGTTGGAACCTTTGTAAAGTGTTCGGGTTTATGCGAGGTTCAACCCCTATGGCTACTTTCAATTGGTTATAATACGTGTGGAAAACGACATTCGATTGCCATTTCTTGTTCATGTCGGTCGAGTACCACAATGTACTGAACTTCACAGCTAGTGGATCAAAGGGGTCAAGGTCCGAGAAGGTTGCACCTTCCAGTAGCTCCCATGCAACAAAAGCGATCCATATCAGAAGCCAGCTAAAATGGAATTCATGCCCCTGATCCTGGGCTTCTCTATAGTCAATCTCTAGCTAGTTTACCAGGTACTTTTCCCAGTTCATCTGTAGCCCCTCTACACATTTTCCTGTGAGGTCAACTACGAAGCCTAATACTTGTGTAGGTCGATTCTTACATACCAACTTTCCTGTGATCAGTTGACATGTGAGGCACACTACGCCACTTTCGATACAGGCTACATTGTAGCCTCGTGCGCCCTTCTCAATATTGCCATAAGCTTCTTTAATATTCTGTGAAAGAGCGCGGTCCGCGGTCTTTCCAAGGTAGTAATCCTGGGTATTAGGGCCTTGCATGCTAAGCCTGGTGATCCTATTGATCAATGTCGGATCAATAGCTATGCGGCGGTTTAACCATAGGTATCCTCCTGGTGTCTGCCGAAGTGTGGTGTTTTCATAACGTTGAGAAAAGTAGACTACGTGAGGTTCATCGTCCATTGTTGAGGGACAATCTTTGAATTCTTTCTCTTAGTTCCTGTCAAGTACTTATACAGGGTGAGCATGTTGTAAACCTTACGATCCCCTAGGTTGAAGTCGCAAAACTTCAACGTTGTAACCTTGTCTTGATTTGCGCAGTAGGTGCGTACTCCTTTCAGTAGATATGCAGTGACCAGGGTGTATTCAAAGTCTCTAGGGACACTGTCCCTATTAATCGCACCACTCAAAGGGGGTATGTAAGTTGGTAGGATGGATGGCATTAACTTCACATTGGTTATGTCATCTTTATGCTTAGTTTTCCTTTCTGCACCGGATTAAGATGTTTCTGCTCGAGCAATCGACGGGGAGGATTTCACTCCTCTCATCAATGATTCTTGTACTTCGGTGGACATTACTCTTTCCGACATGACTCTCTTAGTCATTAAATCGAGAAGGACCTATGTGAAAGATTCCTCAACTGCGGTGATCTCGTCAGACATTTGCTCTTGGAAAAGAGAATCGAGGCACGATGATCTTGGATACTACACTAGGATGAACAATCTACTTGCAATGATCACTATATACCATCACTAGTTCTGCATGCTTCGAATTTTTAGTTAGCAAAAGTGTTCTTCGGGCATGGCACAACGAGTTAAATATAAAATTCGTCAACGGTCTGCTTGCAACAGGTATGAAGCTTCCATTATTGTAGATCTGTCTGTTATGGTGAGGTCCAACAGTCTGGCGGTGATCCTTTAATGCTTTTCTATCCATTTGGGGTGGAATTTGAATGGGTATATCGGTCCAACAACTAGATTACTTCGCCACGATGAAGTGCCATATGTCTCTGTTCTGATATCTCAGCGAAGTTCAATTCCTGTGATTTCTCCTTCTGCAGTGTTCCACCTGGGATCTCTTGTAACTTTTCAATCTTTGCCTTTTTCTTACTTAATTTTCTATCCTTCTTCCTAGTAGTCTTCAACTCAGTCAGTCTTTTCCCATTCCGATTCTTATCTTCTCTCGACATAGTCACTTCACACTGCTGAGATTCTTTCTTCAGATCCGAGGGTAATACTCCTTCAACATATGGATTAGGTATTTCAGTCTTCTATGGTTCCTCTAATTCTCTTATAGCTTCGACATCCAAGTCCCTGGTGTCCAATAGATTAGATCTATTCTCTTGTTCTTCCATCAAGTAGGCAATCCTTCTAGTCATAAATTCCATGAATTCTTACTTCTTTTTCTCTAGGTCTTCCTTTTCTTCTTTTCTTCAGATATGGTCTTTTTCAATTCAGATCTTTCCTAAAAAAGATGGAAATGGGGCACGTTCCTCAATAAATTTAATAACTTCGAATTCTTCCTCTGCCGAAGCTCCATGGGTACTCATAGCTATCTGGGTAATCCTACCACATAGGGTTACCATTTTTCCTTTGAACAACCTTGTTTTTCCTAGTGATGGAACCATAGCAAGCCTTCCTAGGGTTTCCCAAGTGCTTTCTGTCATAATTTTCACTTGTGTTTCCTCATCCAGAGCACAGTCAATGTCGAAGTCTCCTATTCTTACTTCGATTTTCTCCTTTTCTTTAAAGATCTCTGACAAAATGGCATCTTTATGTTCATTCAGGGTTACTTTCATTTTCAGTAACATAATCTCTAATTCTTTCTGGGGTTCTTCTATAATCTTAGTCTCTTGATCTCCTTCAGGGTTTTCTTTCTCTATATTCAACATTTCAAGTCTAGCAATCATTCTAGGGAAATCCAGTACTTCGTGGTCCATAGCCTTACAACAGAGGAAACTAGGTTTTCTCTCAGGACATTCCTTAGAAATATGTCCTGGTCTTCTGCAACTGTAACAAAGAGTTAATCCTCTCTTTCTCTTCAATGATCCCCAACTTTTCCTATATCGTGCATTAGTATCATAATGGCTAGCCTGCAAAAATTTCTTTCTAGAATCCAACATCCACTCGTTAGTCCAAACATTCTTTCTATGCATAGGTATAACATATCTTTCATTATTCTTATCAGATCTATTCATATCAAATGTTCTTTCATCTAACAATGCCCTAGATTTCAAGCTAGGACAAAATCTATCAAGAATACCTAAATTCATGCTTCAGAAACAAAAATTTCTACTTATCGAGCACAAAGCTTCCAGATCTAAAACCTTTCACTATTCTTACCTTTATCAGAGCACAAAGCTTACAGATCTTACCTCTTTTCTTCAGATTTGTCTTCTTTTCTTCATCACAAAGGTTCATAGGTTAAGTAGAGTACTGCGCATCAGAGTGACAGATCTATGCATAGAGTTTCCACAAGTTTAGGATGAATCTTTGCACAAAGATTCTTCTTCCTTAGTTCCCAACAATGGAACCATTTGTTGGCACAGGGGTAGACCCAGGGTTCAATGCTACAACAATGCATCAATAAAACCCTAACTACCGACCCTTTTAGCAACACCTGCGAAGAAGATGAAGTCTCACCCGAGGTAGAGGCAAGGGTGATTGCATGAATTAAGTGTCTGCAACCTCAGCTGGGATCCAATCTGTGATTACACACTTAACAAAGAACTTAACATCAATAGATCACCTAGAATTAACCCTTATCTTACTCTGCAGATAACACATAGTGTTACGGTATATACTTAGATCTAAGATGATTTAGCACTTAACAACATACAACAAACCGGATCTGGTACACCAAGCACTTAGAAACTTCATACACATCAAATCTATCATCTATACACATCTAATAAGCACAAAGCATAAGTAAATCTATCTAAACATGTCATAGCACTTAGCAAGAGAGGGAAAACACATGTAAGTAACAACACAAAGCATGATACACAGATTTACGTGGTTCACCCCCACCCTGGGGCTACGTCCACCAACTCTTCTTCTCTATTATTGCTGGCCAATTGGTTACAAGAACAGAGCCTCAAAAACCTACTCCGCACAGGACAGGAGATCTGCACAGCTCACTAAATCTTGCTTCTTTGAGTAGCTCTAAGCATAAAACCTTCTTACAATCCATGCACTCAGCACTTACAATACTTGCACTCGGATCTGCAAGTATATCACACAGATCATCTCTTAGCACTAAGCCACTTCTCAAGTATCCTCAAAAAGGTCCCCTCTTACATATCCTAGAATTCTACTTATATATTACAAAAAGGGGCCTAAACATGGGTAAACCCATGGTTCGACATCTCGGTCCCATTACATTATCCCCAAAAACCCAAATAGGACCCAAAAGGGGGTCTAGCTTCCACGATCTCCACTTCGCCTTGTGCTCCATCTTTGACAAGCTGTCAAAGTGCCAAAAATGGTCAAATATGACCAAGTGTTCCTCAAAACTTGGTCAAGGGCCAACACACTCCCATTGTAAACCCTCTCCTATATCAAGGGAGTGTTGTAGGGCATCCAGAGAAGCTACTAGAAAACTCCCTACTATCAATGGATATTCCCAGGCTAGATTGGTAGAGACTTTGCATCTTGTGGCAGAAATACATGGAAAATGTAAATGGAAATGAAACAATATCTACTGTTGAATTTCTAATTGGGGATATTCCAAGGCATGCACCAATGAAAAAAATTCCCATGTCTGCACTTCCAAAATTTCATGGCATGAAAAGTGAGGACCTAGATACCTTCTTGTTTGGATTTGAAATTATGTGTCAAAGTTATGACAATAATTCAAAAACTCAGAAGTTGAAACTGTTCCCAACCACTTTGATGGGAGCTGCATTGAGATGGTATATGGGCCTTAATGGTAACTCAATTACTTCCTAGGATAATATGAAACAAATCTTTCTAGAAAAATATCAAGAGTCAAGACTACTGCAGAACAAGAGACAAGAGAGAGGAACTCTTCAAAATGTCTTAGAAGGAGGAAGAGAGTTTAGAGGACTATGTTTAATGCCTCCGACACAATTTACAGAGATCTAAATAGAGTGATCTGGATAAGGATATGTTGAAAACAATCCTAATGCGATGGATGTGAGATGATTGTCTATATATGTTGAATTTAATGGGGAAAGGATATACATCAAAGGAACCTTTTGATGATATTATGTCTTTGTTCCTAATAAGTTCAAGAGGATCATCAAGGAAGAAAAACCTAGCATGGGATTCCTTTTCCAACATATAGAAATAATCTAATGAAGGAGTAACAAGGGAAGAAATAGGTAACTTGTTTGAAAATTTTAAAACCTACATTCTTATCTCTTTAACTACACAATTGGATGTATTGTAGGTAAAACAAAAGCAGGATGAAGTAGAAAAGGCATTGGCAGTATTATGTCCCAAATACAAAGATACGCACCTGCATAAAGAATGTCCACTTGACAACATGGAAGTATGTAGAATTTGTGAACTCAACCACCCAACAAAACTCTTCCCATCATTGCCAGGATTGAAAGCAATATTCTAGGGATCGAGTGAAGAAATGAAGCAGACATATTTTATTTCTAAAATGCCATGGAAGACACTCTTAGCAGGTATGATTCAATATTCATCCGTGTCTTTCAATAATTGGAATCATATGTATAATCTGAAAATTCCACAATAGGTCCAATACCCTTTGGCCCCATGGAAATTTCCCAACACACCCCAGATACAATATCCCACACCCTGGATATAGTATCCAAATCAAAGTTCTGCATGGTCCCAAGGATGGAGAGGTCCTCCCTTCCAAGGAGGAAATTTTCCCATTCAAACTCAAATGCCAATACAACAACATCCCTGACCACTCCCACCTAGGGTACTACCAAGCTACCCTCCACTATGTCCCCAACTACCTGTCCAACCTAACCCAAACCCAAATAACAAGACAGTGCAATAGATTGAAACCCCAATCTTCCCCACATATTTCATCTCCCCTATCAAATGAAATGGTGCATAATTAAGATTATGGAGAATAATAAATCAAGAAACATCACCTTTGATCACATAACATCTAGAAATAGACTCACCTAAGAAAAAAACCCCAAATTGTGAGAAATATAAGGAACAACATACTGGACCAAATTATATTGAAACTATCAATACACAAGATGAAACTCATAACATTATTCCTCTTGAAACTGCCCCATACCCAGAGAGATTAATAGTTCCTAAAATCACTCTTCAACCTGAGTTCGACTTTCTGGAAGAATTGGGAAACCTTTGTTTTAAAATTCCATTGTTGTAAGTCATTAAAGATATCTTGATCTACACCAAAATAGTGAGGGATCTGTGTTAAAAGGTTTGGTAGGAAACCTAGGGACCCACCCACAATTAAGGTATTAGGAAAAATATCATAACTCAAAATGGGAAAAACCATACTTGTTAAATATGAAGATCCTAGGAACCCCACAATAACAATCCATATCGGGAAAATGATAATTCCCAATACCCTAATCGATCTAGGCATTGCAATAAATATCATAACTAAATAAATTACAGAATTTTTGGGACTTACCAACATAATACCCACCCCCACTATGTTGTAACTCGTCGATTGATAAAAAAATACGACCAAAAAGGGTTCTAGAAGATATTGTCTTATCCATGGAATCCTATGAATACCCAATAGACTTCCTAGTGATGCAACCAAAAATCCATCTAGGAGGACATCCCATGATCTTAGGTATACCTTGGTTGGATATGGTCTATGCATTCATTATATGCAAGTGAAGGTCTATTATGATATCTAATAGAAAAACCACAAATAACCTCATATTTTACCCCCTTGCCAAACCGATTGAAGACCATGACAACCCTTTATGGGATGAACTTGAACCAGAAGAAGGTGGCATACAACCAATTGTCACAATCAATAATTCTCTTTGTTTCAAGTATGAGACAAAAGATGATACTACCAACAAATTTATTGGTAACCCCTCATCTATAACCCAACCAACATTCCATCTTTTGGATTCCATAATGAATAAATCTGACCAACAATTTCTTGTTGACGATTCTAATTCAAAAGAAATACCTACAATCTCGATCCATAAAAGTTTCCTAATCAATATTGAGCTAGGAAAATATCTGAGCATTAACCTGAACATGTCCCCCACATAAAAAAGAAAGGTTGATTCAGATACTACATGACCAAAAAAATTCCTTTGCATGGTATTACATGGATATGAAGGGTATTCACCTTGATCTGTGTATCCACTGTATCTATATTAAAGATTATTTTCAGTCTATTCTCCAACCGCAATGTAAAATGAACCCAGTCCTGAAAGATATTGTAAATTAATATCTCTCAAAACTATTAAATGTTAATTTCATCTACCCAATCTCAGACAGTTAGTGGGTATCCCCAATGGTCAATGTGCCTAAGAAAAACAATAAATGGAGAATCTATGTTGACTACATAGAGCTAAACTAAGCCACACAAAAAGATCATTTACCGTTTCCTTTTATTGATCAGGTCCTTGATTCCCTGTCCGACAAGAAGTTTTTTCCATTTCTTGACAGTTTCAGCGGATATAACCAAATCCAGATTGCTTTTGAAGATCGAGAAAACACTACCTTTACTTGCTCCTGGGGAACATTTTCCTACCGAGTCCTCCTATTTGGGATTTGTATCTCACCTTCTACTTTCCAACGGGATATATTGGGCATATTTTCCGATTTGGTTAATGAATCTCTTAAGATTTACATGAATGATTTCACTCCACATGGCGATAAATTTGACATGGCTCTAGCTAACCTTGAAAAAGTGTTGAAACATTGTAAACAAACTCGTATTTCTTTAAGTACCAAAAAATGTCATATGATGATGGATGAGGGAGTTGTACTCACGCATTATATCGCTTCTGTAGGGATACATGTGGATCATGCCAAAATTGAGGTAATCCTAAAAGTTCCTCCTCCAAAATTAGAAAACAGGTGCGTAGTCTATTAGGAAAAACTGGTTATTATCATTGTTTCATTGAAAACTATTCAAGGATCACATATCATTTATTTGCATCTCTTTTGAAGGATAAAATTTTTATATCGAATGACAAATGCCAAACCACTCTTACAAATATGAAGAAGCACTTATTTGAAGCACCTATTTTGCGAGGGCCTGATTGGACTTTTCCATTCCATATTTCTACAAATTCCTCACATACTGACATTGGTGTTGTAATAGGACAATAGGAAGAATGAAACTCATATGCCATCTATTACATCAAAAAGAATTTGATTCCTACCAAGTTAAATTATACGGTAACTGAAAAATAATTCCTTGTTGTTGTTCATGCTATTAAATGTTTTTGGCATTATATCATAGGTTATCAACTATTTGTACATACAAACCACTCTGCCATCAAATATCTAATGAATAAATCTATCACACATGGCAGAGTTACTAGGTGATTACTATTACTACAAGAATTTGACATCATTGTTGTGGACAAGCCTAAAAAGGGTAATGTCATTGCATACTTCCTTTCTAGGCTTACCAACAATAGTGATGATTCTCCCATTGAGGATTCATTTCCTGATGAACACTTATTTGTAGTATCTACTCACTCATCATGGTATGAAGATATTGATAATCATCTTACTATAGGAAAACCTCCAAACCACCTTTCCCCTAGAGAGCGGAGAAAGCATATTCAGTAGAGTGCTCGATATTGTTGGATAGGTGGTTGTCTCTTTCATATGGGCCCTGAACTTAAGATCCAAAAATTTATAAGAGAAGATGAGATTCACAACATCCTAAAATTATGCCACAATGATTCTTACGACATACACTTTGTTAATAAAAGAACAAGGCACAAAGAACTTTGCATGGGATATTATTGGCTTATACTATTCCAGGATGCCAAAAAGTATGTACATGGATGTGACAATTTCCAACGAATTGGCCAACCCATTCAATCAAACAAAATGTCATTGAGAGTTCAATTGGTCATCAAACCCTTCAAGAAGTGGGCAATTAAATTTTTGGGGCCCATAAACCCCCCATCTCGCCAGAAGTTCTACATCTTAGTATGCACATACTACATCACCAAATGGGTAAAATACAAGACACTCATCAAAGATACTGAAAAAGTTGTTGCATAATTTTTGTTTGAAGACTTATTTTTTCTCTTTGGAGTTCCAAAAGAAATAGTAACAGATGGAGGACCTTACTTTACTTCCCAGCTAATTGCAGAACTCACCAAGAAGTACAATATTCACCATAGGATTACTTCATCTTACCATCCACAAACAAATTCCCAAGTGGAAAGAAGTAATAAAGTTATTGAAGGAATACTTACTAAAACTGTGGCTATTCACCGTTGTGATTGGGCTGAATGGCGACCAAAGGCCCTTTGTCCTACAAAACAACATGGAGAAACACCATAGGTTTTTCCCCATTTGAACTTGTGTATAGTAAGAGCCATGCCTTCCCCATTGAATTTGAAATAAAACATTAAAAACGTCTTTAGACGTAAATCTAGATCTAACCACAACAGAGAAACACCCTCTATATAAGCTCAATGAATTAGATGAAATGTTCTTGGCTATCACACATAATGCTGACCTTCTTCAACAACAACACACCAAGTGGCATGAAAAAATTATTAGAAAGAAGGTGTTTCAAAAGGGTGATTGGGCACTATTATATGATTCTAGATTTAAGGGTTTCAAGGGGAAGCTTTGCACTAGATGGTTAGGCCCTTATGAGGTAGACATTGTTTTCAATAATGGGACCGTTAAACTCACAACCATAGATGGATCAAAGATTTCCCTACTTGCTAACGTCCATTGTCTTCGCTTTTATCACCAAACACATTTTAGGGATTCATTTGTTTCTCATATTAATTCAAATTGAGATTTCAAAATCATTGGGATTTAACACCATTCTATAGCACCACTAGTCACTTAATAATAATAATAATAATAACAACAACAAATAAATAAATAGATCTAATCATGAAAAATCCCCTAGAGCACAATTAGATGGGTGCTAACTGAAAACTAGCTTATTGGCATTTGACATTTAAAATATGTGTGTGTGTGTGTGTGTGTGTGTGTATTCTTTCATTATTTTTTTCTAATAATGCAACACATTTCCTTGTCAATATAGGTCCATACTACTACAACCCAATGACACTCGCTCTTGATGATGGAACTCAATTGCTGCAAATCGTTCCTTGTTGAAACTCATTCTGTTGCCACTTGATGAAACTCGTTCCATGTTGAAACTCATTTTGTTGCAACTCATTCCTTGCTGAAATCCATTTTACTGCAACTTACTGCAACTTGTTCCTTGTTGAAATCCATTTTTTTGCAACTCACTACAAATTTTTCCTTGCTGAAATCCATTTTGTTGCAACTTGTTGGAACTCATTCCCTATTGAAATCCATTTTTGCTGCAACTTGTTGAAACTCACCTGTTGCAACTCATTATTTTTATACAATTCATCATCTTTTGAAACTCATCTTCCACACAATATAATGCATCTCTTTCCCAATCAAACTCACCCATTGTTGTGACTCATTTTCTATATCAAACATTACAACTTTCTTGTTGTTAGTCATAATTGTTTCAGGGTGCAACATTCTGTTGCGACTCTTTGGTCAAGTGTTGAGACTCTGGTATAATGGTACTGCAACTCTATATTGAAAAAAGGATGTTGACATGGATTTTGATAACAACATACATCATGTCATTATATTTATTCACACCTCGACCACTGCCTATACCCAACTACCGACATGTTTGACGTACTTTATGGTAAGTAAAAAACATGTACATATTTCCCATCTGCTCACACAATTTTTAGTTTTGAAGTGACATTTAGACTTGCGTCGTCAAACTTTACATCTCAATCGAGGATTACTGCAACTTTTAGTTGGGGGGGGGGGACACATCNGATCATATTCCATATTTATTACACCAAACTTATCACATTGTCCTATCATAATGATATGAAATTCCCATTGTGTTCCATTATTACTAATTACGACCCAAACCACCATACTCTTGGTTTTCGTAATTTACCAATCCACCTCCAACATTTGACTACATGTACACACTTGCAACTCACTTTGTTGAAAATCCACAGACATAAATCTAGGAAGAATATCACTACCTATGATGGGGGGCTCAATCATTATTCATGATCCTGAATCACTTGGTTTGTTGTACAACCACCCCGAGGCCTACAAAACTTTTGAGAATGTTGGTTGGGTGACCTTTTTTGAGAAATCGCAAGGATTTATTGATGATGTGTCCCTCAAGTTTTCCAATAAATTAGTGTTGGTTGTGGATCCTGATTATCTTCCTAATTCATAGGTTTTTTTTAGTCGTTCTTGGACCCCATTCCCTAACAGAGGGTGTGGGAGGGATTCCCCTGCACAACTATCGTCATGGGGGTCCAGGGGGGGCGATGAAAACTTTTTGTAGCCCCCCTTGGCGGGGGATTCAAGGGAAACTCCCCTGAAGAGAAATATTGGGAAAATTTTCCTTGTAAAATATTATTATTTTGTATTCAATATGGACCGTTCATTATAAGGTCGTAAATATAATGGTAGAAGTTATTTTAGGGATTTTTTTCCCTAGAAGGAAACCCTCTTTATGAGGGAATTGTATTGTGATTGTGTATGTGTGTGACTATTGTATTATAATAGAGGATACTATGAGTGGAAGAAGAGTAAGTTACATCAGTTGAGTTGTAGGTTGTATCCCTTCAATTTTGTTGGATAATAAAAAGGAAGGACCTGGCAATTTATCTGGTGGAGTATCCCACATTGGGTGAACCACGTATATATGTGTGTCTCTATTGTATTATTTCAACATTTGTTTTATTTTATTTCTCGAACATGATATTATTTTTCTAACAATTGGTATCAGCACAAAAGGTAACTCACAGGAAAAGACGGTTCCCGGTTCGAGTGGGAGCCATGGAGGAAGATGGAAATTTTAGGGTCGAGAAATTTAACAGCCAAAAATACCAGTCATGGAAGATGTCGATGGAAGATTATTTATATCAGAAGGATCTATTCCTACCATTAGGTGGAATAGAAAAGAGACCAACAACCATGGAGGACGAAGAATGGGAGGTTCTCGATAGAAAGGTACTAGGAACGATACGACTGATCTTGACAACATCAATGGCTTTCAATATTTGAAAAGAAAAGACAATGAAGGAACTAATGGATGCATTGGATAAACTATATGAAAAACCATCAGTGTCCAACAAGGTATTTCTAATGAAGCGATTATTTAATATGAAGATGTCAGAAGGTGGGCTTGTTGCAGATAATTTAAATGAATTTAATACGGTTACTAATCAACTAATATTTGTAAAAGTGGACTTTGATGATGAGATTAGGGGTCTTCTAATCTTGTTATAATTGATAGAAATATGGAACGTCTTGGTCATGGTAGTAAATAACTTTGTCTCTGGTTCAAACAGTCTAAAATTTGATGGTTTTTTTGGTGTTATCCTTACTGAGCAAATGCGACGGAAAAGCATAGGTGAGACATTAGGTAACACGTTAAACATGGAGAATAGGGGAAGACAAAAGGATAGAGGAAAGGTCTTAGGGAACCATGAGAATTATAGGAAGGGAAGATCCAAATCCAGACTAGGAAAAATAGAGTGTTGGAATTGTGGAAAGAAAGGATATCTGAAGAAAGAATGTAGAGCTCCAAAGAAACAAAGAGATGGACAACAGGAGAAAAATCAGTAAGAAGATGTAACAGGTGATGTGTTACAAGATTCTTTGATTCTCTTTGTAGATAATATTTCTGAGTCTTGGGTAGTATATTTAGGGCCTTCATTTCATGCCACACCCCATAGGAAATATTGTATAGATTATGTTCAAGGTGATTTTGGACAGGTTAATTTGGGGGATGATGCACCATGAAAAATTGTTGGAATGGGAAAGGTACAAATAAATAAAAATAATGGAAACCAATGGTTGTTGAAAGAGGTAAGACATGCTCCATATCTAAGGAAAAATCTAATTTCAACAGGGTAGTTGGAAAGTGAAGTTTGTATATCCATATTTACAGATAAGGCATGGAAGGTCACCAAAGGATCATTGGTGATAGAAAAAGGAGAGAAGGTAGGTACATTGTATTTATGTACTGGTAATATTGATTATTCTATCTTTAGCTTCTACAGGAGTGAATACAGCTCTTTGGAATCATAGGATTGGACACATGAGTGAGAATGGGATGAAGATACTTCATTAAAGAAATTTGTTGCCAGATATTAAACAAATTGGTTTAGATTTCTGTGAGCATTTTGTTTATGGAAAAAAAAAGAGAGTCATATTTATCAGAGTCGAAAAAGAAAAGAAAAGAGGAAGGTTCGAGATAGTGCATATAGATGTATGGGGACCATCTCATGTATCATCTTTTGGTGGCTCTCATAATTATGTTACGTTTATTGATGATGCAACTAGAACAACTTGGGTTTATTGCATTCGACAAAAATATGATGTTTTTGATAATTTTACAAAATGGAAAGATTTGGTTGAGAATGAGACAGGAAAAAGGTTGAAGTGTCTCAGGTCAAACAATGTAGGTGAATATTGAAGCAAGGAGTTTGATGATTACTATTCAACCATGGGATTCATAGAGAGAAAATAGTTCCAGGAACACCACAAGAAAATGGTGTGTCAGAAAGGATGAACAAGACAATCATGGACTGTGCAAGGAGTATGAGATTACATGCTAGGTTTCCCTTACATTTATGGGAAGATGCTATAGATACTAGTGTTTAATTAATAAAGAGATAACCTTCAATCTAGTTTTATGGTGGAATTCTAGAGGAGGAATGGACAGGTAAAAAGGTAAACTATTCATTTTTTAAAATTTTCGGTTGTAAAGAATTTGTCCATATTGATAAAGAAAATATAACAAAGCTTGAGGAAAAATCCAAGAAGTGTACCTTTATTGGATACAATGTTAATGATTTTGGTTATCACTTATGAGATTATGAAAATCACAAAATCATTAGAAGTAGAGATGTCATATTCAATGAGAAGGTCATGTATAAATATCAGTTACAAGGAAAGAAACATGAAAAAGAAAAAACAGAAAAAATAGTGCTTGATGAGATCACTGAAAAATAAATTCCAAAGGTACTAGAAAATAAAAATGTACAACAACAGGAGTAGCAGGTACCTCAAACTCTTGCAAGTGTTGTTAGAAGATCTACCAGGTTAGGTACACCCCTTGAATGATACTCTCCTTCATTGTATTATTTATTTTTGATTGAGTCAGGTGAACCAGAATGTTATGAAGAGGAAATGTAGGTAGACACTAAAAAGAAGTGGGAGCAAGGCATGAAAGAGGAAATGGATTCCCTGGTAAATAAATAGACTTGGGACTTGTTCAGTTTCCTACAAGAAAAAGAGAATTGCAAAATAAATGGGTTTACAAGTTGAAGGAAGAAGATGGAGGAAAAAAGAGGTACAAGGCTAGACTTGTTCTAAGGGGGTTTGCACAAAAAAAAGGTATATATTTTGATGAAATATTTTCTCATGTTGTTAATATGACTGCAATTAGGACTATTTTAAGTCTTATGGAAGCAGACTATTTTCATCTTGAACAATTAGATGTAAAAACATCTTTTCTCTATGGGGATTTGGAGGAAGAGATTTATATGCAGCATCCACAAGGGTATGAGGTCAAAGGTAAGGAAAATTTGGTATGCAGGTTCAAGAAGAGCTTGTATGGCCTAAAGTAAGCTCCAAGGAAGTGGTATTTGAAGCTTGATAGGTCTATGATAGAACAAGGTTATAATAGATGTCATTCTGATCACTTTGTTTATTTTAAAAGGCTATAAAATGGAAGCTATATTATCTTGCTATTTTATGTATATGACATTCTTGTTTCATGGTCTAATGTTCAAGATATAAATGTGCTCAAGAATAAACTAGCTAATTCATTTGCAATGAAGGATTTGGGTGCTGCAAAGAAAATCCTTGGTATGAGAATAAAAAGAGACAAGAAAAATCACAAATTGACATTATCTCAAGGGGAGTACATAGAGAAGGTGTAGGAGAGGTTTAGAATGAAGAATGCAAAATTAATTAGTACACCTTTGGCCAACCATTTCAAATTAACCAAGGAAACGTGTCCCAAGACATAGGAGGAGATAGAATACATGTCCAGGGTCCCTTATTCATCAACAATTGACAACTTGATGTATGCGATGGTTTACACAAGACCAAATATTGCACATGTAGTGGGAGTTGTGAGAAGGTATATTGAAAATCTATGTAAAGAACATTGGGAGGTAGTAAAGTGTATTCTCAGGTATTTGAGAGGTAATACTACCCATGCATTATGTTTTGGAGGTTTAGAGATTGATCTACAGGGATATGTTGATTCAGATATGGAAGGTGATAAAGATAGCAGGAGGAGCACCACATGGTATGTTTTTATTGTAGGTGGAACAACAATAAGTTGGATTTCAAAACTAAAAAACGTTGTTTCACTTTCAACAATGGAAGCAGAGTATGTTGTTGCTACAGACGCTAGTAAAGAGATGATTTGGTTACAGAGGTTTATTGGCGCAAACCCTCTTCCCTCAAAAGGGTTTCTTGACCGCCCTGTCTAGGATCATTCAAGTGGCCGAAGAAAATGGTTCGTTGGGCTCCTGATGGAACCATTTTAAATTGACACAGGCCCTTCACTTCCTCGACGCAGTTATGTATCACCCACAAACCCTCTCCTTAGTGATTTTCAACTCTTAACTCCAACACAAATAGCTCCCCGTGCTAGTATTCCTCCTTGATGTGACCATGGTTTATGACTGTGGTTCAACTCCCTTCACGATCCAACACTCTATAACTATCACGAACTACTTTCTCTCTTTTCCTCGATTTTCGAATCGACAAATTCTTCGGGACTAGATCTATGGTTCATGTTCTCCTTGTAATCAATGGATGTGATCAACTTCGCGAGTTCAGATTTCGTGAATCCTCTCTTCTCCCGACTCTACTTTTCTCGACTTGACTATTAGCGAAGTACTGATCTATCGCCATGCATCCTCCCCCGATGGATGACTAGGATTAATTTTCTATCCAGTTCTTTGGACGTTCTCCTCTTGACTTTCTTTGAAGGGTTCTTCCTCTGATTGGATCTATGCCATGTGCCCTTTCAGATCCAATGGTATGGACTAAAATATCTCTTCGTGACTTCATGAAGATCTTCATTTCCTCTCGGCAGACCTTCTGAATTTCTTTCTCCTGAACCTCTCAATATTTTTCCACCTGTCTTCTCCTCGACGATGGATTTATTTACTGTCTTCGAGACTTTAGCAAGTCCTCGACTCTTTTTCACACTTAGAACAAATTTTTCTTTCTAGACTTAGGTTGTTCTCGAACACTTTCTACACTTCTTGCAGAGTTCTGCGCAGACTCTTCTACAACTTTGCTCGGCTTGAAACCCTCCAAGGTTCCCAGTTCCTCTACATCCTTTAGTGGAATTCTTCTTTCCCTCCTGGCAGTCGATTGCTCTTCTTCCTGAGCTTGTAAGGAAAACTTACAACACCTTAGGTGCACTCCTTGCACTTAGCTCAGTTCTTTGAAGACTTCTTCCTTAGCCTTAGGGAAAGGTTTAAGGCATATCCTTTTCTTTGTCAATGCACTTCTTGCAAATCCTTCCTTCACCAGAATGTTCAACAATTCTAGGATTCTCCAACATCTCCAACCGTGTTTCTTCTGTGCATTCTCACACTACTTGATTCCCTCCTGTTAGAGTGTTTTAGAGTGTTAAGTAATTTTGAACTGTGCTTCTCCCAATAGATTCTTTCCTTCCAAGGTACTTTACCACCTTGAAATTTCTCCCTGAGTCTGTAAATAAATTTGGTGTTCCCTCCTGGAAACTTCTCTTCTGAATCCACTGAGTTTAGACATACACTCCTTGCATCAGCTCACAAATTTTTCTTTCTCTATCGTGCACTCCTTGCACTTAGCCTAGAGAACCAGACTTAACTCAACACACTCGCCGATAGAAAACAACATCTTTATCCCTACAGACGATTTCTAACATTCATGTATAACTCACAAACACGTAAATGACATTCATAACACAACATCCATTACACATAAATGTAGAACAGGAAAAACTATCATTTTCTATTAATGGTAGAACGTCAAATTACAATGGTGGAGTACGAGCTACAACTGAGTCTCAGTTCTATGTGTTTCTCTCCCTACAACCCAACCTATCCAACCCAACCAACATTCTACTTGGAAATAATACAAAGATTTATACAAGAGGGGCTCGACGAGCTTCCCTCGCAAGCTAAACTAGTGGTGTCAAATCACCATTCAAAATTCCTATCGAAAGGGAAAATTACAATGATGGAAATATACTCCAAATCAGATGCAGATCCATTATGTCGTCAACCACTTAATGGAGACCTTATCTCTAGCTTGTGTGAAAGCACAATTTCGCTCTTCCAGCTTGTCTTCATTGAATTCATGGATTGCACATTGGATTCTTGAGGTAAAATGAGAGGGCGATGCCTCTCCTTCATTAAATGCACACCATGCATGAAATATGACTACTGTATGTTGAGGTGGAGTGATCTTCCTGCATCATACTCCACAGATACGAAAATCTTGAGCTCCTGCTCATGATTTTTCCAGCGTGGTTGAAATCCTCCTGGATCCCAAACTTTCTCTTGGAGTTGTCTCTCAACTCCTCTGCTTTGATGCTTCTGCTTCTGCATCATCCGCGCTGCTCATACAAGTTTCCCATTCCTCAGCTTCCTCATGCTGACCAATTCCTCTGCCGACTCCAACATCATTTTCCTTATCTCCTCAACTACTTCGTCTAACTGATCTATAGACTGACTTTCCTTCTGCAGACTAGCTTTCTGCATTCCTCCCTTGTTCATGGGTAGATCATGCAAATTTCCCAAGTCATATTCTCTATCTCTTGTGGCCTTGACTTTCCACTCTATTGCATCCTCCACTTCTGCAATCTCAATATTGAACTATCATTCAACTACTGCCTATGATAGATCGACCGCTGTCATTTTCTCAACTGGTTCTATTCCAGCTTCCACCAACTGTAACTCGTGCTGGTGTATCCCCTATGGCATGGATATCTCTCAAAATCCACCTTATGGTTTTGGATTTCCCAACCAATCCTCCAGTGCCTTTAACTTCAATTCCCACTGAGTGAGTAACTCAATTGGGCATTCTCCTTATGTTGGGACAAACATCAGTATTTGTTCCTCTTCTTCCATGATAGTCTCAACTTGTTATCTCCCTGTCACATTTGCAACATCTGTGATAGCCTCTCCTCAACCTCTTGGTAGGAATATCTCGACTCCTCCAATGATCAGAACGCTCCCCTGATCCTTCTCTTCGATGGTGGAAGTTTGCAACTTCTCATCATATTCATTCACACAACTCGCAGCTCTGTGCGAATATCCATCCGAGTGAGGTCTTCCTTCTACCTCCTCTTCGTATGTCAACATCCTCTAGCATGAACTCTCAAATGATCTCATATATTCATTCTTACCCTCCTAGAAATCTGGGACGTCTCCTCTGTCCACCTGGAAGTTTATGAGATCCACTGATCCCTTCACATTGCCCACCTGACAATCTAGGATACTCTTGCGAGATTTCTTTCCCTCGTCACTTAGGTTTTCAGCATTCCTTAGCCACCTTCTCAACATCTACTGCTACCTTCTGGTCAACAACTTCTGAACAGGCCATATGGCTATGCTCTTCAACGGCAATTCCTACCTCCAGTGTACCTTTGACTTCTGTTGCATATTGAATGCAATTTTCTCCATCTGTGCTTAGATTTCATCGAGCTCCTTGTCCATCTATGCCTTTCTCTTATGTGGGTAGAATCCCCCTTGACCATGTTTATGACCGTCAATGGCCATATTCACCTTCTACATGCCCTCCTGGAAAGTCTGTTGTTCACCCTGTAACTGAGAGAATCTTCAACTTCTCCTTCGCCTGAAATCTACAGACGAAAATCTTCTCTCGTATCTCCTTTGCCTATGATTTGCAGACAAACTAGATCTGATACCACTCTAGCACAAACCCCCTTCCCTCCAAAGGGCTACTTGACCTCCCAATCTAGGATCCTTCAAGTCGCCAAACCAAATGGTTTGTCGAGATTCTGATGGAATCGTTTTAACTTGACACAGGCCCTTCACTTCCTCACCATGGTTATGTAGCACCCGCAAACCCTCTCCTTAGCACTTTTCAACTCTTAATGCCAACACAACTAGCTCCCCATGCTAGGATTCATCCTTGATGTGACCATGTTTACGACCTTGGGTCAACTCCCTTTGCAATCCCGCGCTCCTGAACTATTGTAAACTACTTTCTCCCTTTTCCCCAATTTCCAAATTGGAGAATTCTTCGGGACCAAATCTATGGTCCACTTTCTCCTCATGATCAACGACTGTGATCAAATTCGTGAGTTTGGACTTCATGAATCCTCTCTTCTCCTGACTCTTGTTTTCCTGACTTGCGTATCAGTGAAGTGTTGATCTCACACCACACGTCCTCCCTCGATGCACAACTAGGATTAATTTTGTACCCAACGCTTCAGACATTCTACTCTTGACTTTGCATGAAGGTTTCTTCCTCCAAAATGTGTGGATCTCTGCCATGTGCCCTTCCAGATCCAATGGTCTAGAATGAAATCGCTCTTCACGAAGGTCTTCATTTTCTCTCGGCAAACCTTTCGACGTTCTTGCTCCTGAACCTCTCGATCTTTTGCCTCCTGTCTCCT
>JASDQU010687045.1:2625-73607 GCA_032191745.1 Picea mariana | reverse complement strand
CCATTTCAAATTAACTAAGGAAATGTGTCCCAAGACACAGGAGGAGATAGAATACATGTCTAGGGTCCCTTATTCATCAGCAGTTGGCAGCTTGATGTATGCAATGGTTTGCACAAGACCAGATATTGCACATGCAGTGGGAGTTGTGAGCAGGTATATGAACAATCCAGGTAAAAGAACATTGGAAGGCAGTAAAGTGGATTCTCAGGTATTTGAGAGGTACTACTACACATGCATTATGTTTTGGAGGTTCATACACTTTTCTACAGGGATATATTGATTCAGATATGGCAGGTGATAAAGACAATAGGAGGAGCACCACAGGGTATGTTTTTACTCTAGGTGGAACAACAGTAAGTTGGATTTTGAAACTGCAGAAGGTTGTTGCACTTTCAACAACAGAGGCAGAGTATGTTGCTGCTACAGAGGCTAGTAAAAAGATGATTTGGTTACAAAGGTTTATGGAGGAATTGGGAAAGAACCAGGAGAACAGTAGGTTGTACTGTGACAGTCAGAGTGCCATTCACCTTGCAAAGAACTCAGCCTTCCATTCGAAGACTAAGCATATATAGTTGAGGTACCACTTCATACGATCCACCTTGGAAGATGGACAATTGAAGATGGAAAAGATACACACTAGCCAGAATCCTGCAGACATGTTAACAAAGGGAGTAACCAGGGAGAAACTGAGTTCCTGCTCAGTTTCAGTTGGTCTTCAAGAATCAAGATGAAGATGAGGATGAGAAATTTGCCAGGTCCAAGAAGGTTCAGAGTCCAGCATATACAANAGGAAGATAATCAGTCTCCAAGTGGGATATTGTTGGTTGTGGAGCCTGATTATCTTCCTGATTCAGAGGTCTTTGCTTTCAGCCGTGTTTATACCCCATGAAGTATTTACACCCCATAAGTATGTACACTCTTCCACACGGGGGAGTGCAGAGGGGGGGTACCATTATAAGGTCGCAAATATAACGGTAGAGATTATGTTAGGGTTTTTTTTTTCCCTTGAAGGCAACCCTCTTTTATGAGGGAAATGTATCGCGGCTATGCGTGGATGGTGAATATTGTATTCTGAGAGAGGAGACTGTGAGAAAAAGAAGAGGAAGTTACAGCGGGTTTTGCTGTAGGTTGTATCCCTTCATTTGCTGGATAATAATAAATGAAGGACTTGGCAATTTCTCTGGTGGACGTAGCCCACACTGGGTGAACCACGTAAATCTGTGTCTCTCTTGTATTGTGTGTCTTCTGTGTTTTGTTTCTGCATTTTTTTTATATTATTGCTCTGCGGTCCTATTTTTTTCTAACAAGATTGTGTTGTTCAAATTGGTCATTGGTTTTCAGATGCCACACATTCATCGATTCCGCAAAATGTAGTTTTGGTGGTTGATAAAGAGATGTGCTCAAAGGTAAGATCATGCTTGACTACACTAGTGAAATCCTCATATCTGTGGAAGTTGATGTCAATGTTGCTCTCAAGGAATTCAAAAAGCTCCATCCACCTCATCCCCGCTTGAATGATCACCTCTCATCCCTAGTTAGATGATCACCTACACAATGATCTCTAAACCTGTGACCAAGTCTCCTCTCACTCTCATTCACATTAGAGTTTCTTCTTCAATGAAATCAATTCATATTCATCTGCATTCATTGTAACATTCAAGGAATTTGTTTGAGATAAAGAGGGTTCATATCCACCTATTGTGGAATGCCAACCATCCCAAACTCACACGACCTCCATATGGATGGATATCCAAAACCACTACCAACATGTGAGTTAGTTCCTTTCCTAACAGTTTGATACCCTAATAAGTGTCGTTGATTGCTCTTGTTGGGATAGAGAAAGGTTGGCACTGAACTTGAACCATAAGAATCAAATATGGATAACAAGAACAAAAATTTTAAGGCAGACGTGTCACCTACAAATGAAAAGGTACACATAATCCACAAAAAAATGCTTGATAAAACCATGAAATCACAAGAATCACACAATTTCTTATGGAAAGCCCATAAATTAAAGTCATATTAACAATAAACAAAACCTGAATCCATTTCCGTCAACTTTTTTCAAAAGTACACTCAAAAGGACCAACAGAAACTGGGAAGTTGAAATACCTAAAGACAATACATTACAAATTTCATATGAGAATATGTATCTATATTAATGTTCAATTAAGAAATGTGTGTTTATTTACACGATTCCTTGCATCTACTATACATTCAAAACATAATTTTGAACTAGTATCCGTGTACCAAACTTCTACATTTAAATTTGCATGTTTAAACAAATCACAAAACTATCATCATCATAAACATATAACAATAAAAATAATATCATGCAATACACAAATAGATCTAGATGTATACATATTGAATGTCTATATGATTCTAACTGAACAAAACAAATACTAAGCAATGAATCACTAAGATAAGTAAAAAATAAATTTCTAACATTCTAAGGCCAAAATATAGGTTGTTACATTGACAAATCCCTAGAACACAATTATGATCTAAAATAGACTAATCCCTCCTTGCATATCTTTCCATGTAGCTTCCCATTTTAACCTATACAACAATAAATATATATATGTGTGTTTGTGTGTGTATGTGTGTGTGTGTGTGTGTCCATAACATTATGCAAGGAAACATTCAAATCAAAATGTGGATTTCAATGAAACAAGAATCACAAAAAAGGAACATTTCTCATCCCAAGAATTAAAAAACATTTTTTATAGGGACATATGACTTAACTTTATATCTCAAATTTCATTTCCATCCAATGAAGTGTTTTTGCCTTGTCGTGCCATGTCATTCCATGCCATGCCTCATCTTTCCATTCCATCCCATGTCATTCCATGGCATTCCTTTCCTTGCCTTGCCATGTCTTTCCTTTCCATGTCATGTGTTAGGTAGCTAGAGAGGTAGTGGGGGGGTCCAAGCAATGTAAAGAGATATGAAGAGAATTATTGTATTTGGAGCGGTAGCTTAATAGGAAAATGCTCCCTCGAAGAGGCAAATGGACAGGAAATGATCCCTTCCATAATATGATCCATTGTACAGTGTTTCCCTACCTCAAGGGTTTGATAATAAAAGAGGAGATTTTGCATATTGTTCTTGTATATATGTTGTGGTTCTTTTGTGTTCATTCTTTGTTTCTTAACAAGTGGAATCAAATCACTTTCCTTGGCAGACATTGTGGGCAAATATTTCTTATTTTTGCAGATTTTTTTCAGAGAACAAAAAAGAGGGCCGCAACCTTCCAGAAATTTTTTGTATATTTATGTGAAAAATTTGCAGAAACAGGTTGTATATATGATTTAATCTCATAAAAACACCCAAGTTGAAAAAAAATTCATCCGAAACGGAGTCTACGAAATCAAGATATTGAAGTTTTAAAATTTGTAATTTTTCACGGTTTTTTCTGCGGACGGCGGCGCGACTTTTTTATATTTATGTAGCAGTTGGAGGTCGAATTTGCCCAAACAAATTATAGATCTGATTTCCTCTCACAATTTCACCCAATTTCAAAATAAAATCAACCGAAACGGAGTACGGGAAGTGAAGTTATGAGCATTTTAAATTCAACAGTTTTTCAGGGTTTTTCCGGAAAACGTCGCGATTTTCTGCAGTAATTTATTGGGTTTTTTCGTGATGGTGGAGGGACTGCAGAGTTCATAAATTTTCATAGGGTGCTCAGATGTATATTTTTTCTCAAACCCTCAAAGAAATTCTACAGATTACTGAAGCATTCAAAACCCAATTGTTTGACAGATTGGATGATTTTGTAGATGGCCTCACAAACGGCCTCAATGACAGTTTTCGTAGTATTCAAGATTCATTGAAGAGCATGTAAAAGAGATTTATTATGGAGAACCTCAGGGATGAGTATAATCAAGAAATATATGTTTGGTATGATTTTGAGGCCGATTGTGATGATTGGTATATGAATAGTTGTCATTTTTGGGATGACAACCACTTCCATATTTTATTTGATGACTCTACTCCACCTTCTATAGAGAACATCAATGTCCCACATCAAGAGCTAGTTATGATTACCAATGGTCAACTTGCATATTCTACAATGTTATTGTTCCTTCCAGATTCAGCGTTGACCCTTTCTCACTATGTGGCTGAATATTCTTATTTGGATCCACATGATAGGTATCAATATTGGGAGCATCATTTTCAGTTGGTTATTGAATGCTGATATCTTCCATGTGGAGTTCACATGAGCACTTGGACATGCGACCCTAGTTTACAATAGCAGTTGGACTACTTCAGCATGGTGGCTTCCATTTCTCAATGGGACCCTGGTTCTCTAGTCTACTTTAGCACTATGGTCCACACTTATCCATGGGACCCTGGTATATGGTTGTACATCAAGCATTGAGAACAACGCTTTCATAAGCGGGATGGAATGTAAGGTAGCTAGAGAGGTAGTGGGGGGGGCCAGAGGGTCCATAGTGATAATAGTGGAGGCCATTTAATGTAAGGTGTACTAGGTCCACTATATTATAAAATAAGTCCCACTATGGTAGTTAGATATAATAAATGGGTAATTAGATATAATACATGTAAGAGCACTTCTTAGAAGGTTCTACTTCTAGAAGATTCCTCCTCAAGAATGTTCTTAGGTGATGGTAGCACTATATAATGGAGTTCAAGCAATGTAATGGGACATGAAGAGAATTATTGTATTGTGAGTTGTAGCTTAATAGAAGGATGCCCCCTCGAAGAGGCAAGTGAACATGAGAGGATCCCTTCCATAATAGGATCCATTGTATGGTGTTTCTCTACCTCAAGAGTTTAGTAATAATAAAGTGTGGTTTCTTCTATATTGCTCTGTGGATATATTGTGTATTCAGTATTTGTGGTGATTATATTTGTAGAAATATACAGGTTCTTATCAATGTTAGGTAGCTAGAGAAGTAGTAGTGGGGGGGCCCAGAGGGCCCATAGTGATAATAGTGGAGACCATTCAATGTAAGGTGGACTAGGTCGACTATATTATTAAATAAGGCCCACTATGGTAGTTAGATATAATAAATGTAAGAGGACTTCTTAGAAGGTTCTACTTCTAAAAGATTTCTCCTCTAGAATGTTCTTAGGTGATGGTAGCATTATATAAAGGGGTTCAAACAATGTAATGGGATATGAATAAAAATATTGTATTTGGAGTGGCAGCTCAATAGGAGGATGCCCCCTCGAAGAGGCAAGTGAACAGAAGAGGATCCCTTTCATAATAGGATCCATTGTATGGTGTTGCTCTAGCTCAAGGGTTTGGTAATAATAAAGTGTGGTTTCTTCCACTTGTTAAGAACCAGAATAGATCTCTGATACCACTTGTTAAAAACCAAATACTTGCATACAGAAATACCATAAAGATTCAGAGAACAATATATTTAACCACAACTTTATTATAGAAACCCTTGAGGTAGGGCAACACCATACAGTGGACCCTATTATGGAAGGGATCCTCTCATGTTCACTTGCCTCTTCGAGGGGGCATCCTCCTATTGAGATACCGCTCCAAATACAATAATTCTCTTCATATCCCATTACATTGCTTGAACCCCTTCATATAATGCTACCATCACCTAAGAACATTCTAAAGGGGGAATCTTCTAGAAGTAGAACCTTCTATGAAGTCCTCTTACATTTATTATATCTAATTATTCATTTATTATATCTAACTACCATAGTGCGCCTTATTTAATAATATAGTAGACCTAGTCCACCTTACATTGAATGGTCTCCACTATTATCACTATTGGCCTCTAGGCCCCTCCACTACCTCTCTAGCTACCTTACATTAAGAGGACTTCTTAGAAGGTTCTACTTCTAGAAGATTCCTCCTCTAGAATGTTTTTAAATGATGGTAGCACTATATAATGGAGTTCAAGCAATGTAATCGGACATGAGGAGAATTATTGTATTGTGATCTGTAACAAAATAGGAGAATGCCCCCTTGAAGAGGCAAGTGAACAGGAGAGGATCCATTCCATAATACGATACATTGTATGGTGTTGCCCTACCTCAAGGGTTTGATAATAATAAAGTGTGGTTTCTTCTATATTGCTCTGTGGATCTATTGTGTATTCAATATTTGTGGTGATTATATTTGTAGAGCTATTTAGGTTCTTAACAAGTGGTATCAAAGCACTTTCCTTGGCAGACATTGTGGACAAATATTTTTTATTTTTGCAGGGTTTTTTTTCGGAGAAGAAAAAGAGGGCCGCAACATTCCAGATTTTTTTTTTATATATTTCTGTGCAAAATTTGTAGAAACAGGTTGTAGATATGAATTCCTCTCATAAAATCACCCAATTTGAAAAAAAATCGTTCGAAATGGAGTCTGGGAAGTCAAGATATTGAAGTTTTAAAATATGCAATTTTTCAGGGTTTTTTCAGCGGACGGCAGTGCGACTTTTTTTATTTCTGTAGCAGATGGAGGTCGAATTTGCCCAAAAAAATTACATATCTGAGTTCCTTTCACAATTTCACCCAATTTCAAAAAATAAATCAGCCGAAATGGAGTCTGGGAAGTGAAGTTATGAGCATTTTAAATTCAATAGTTTTTCAGGGTTTTTCCAAAAAACGTCGTGATTTTCTGTAGTAATTTATTGGGTTTTTTCATGATGGAGGCGGGGCTGCAGAGTTCATAAATTTTCATAGGGTGCTCAAATGGATATTTCTTCTCAAAACCTCAAATAAATTCTACAGATTACTTAAGCATTCAAAGCCCAATTGTTTGACACATTGAATGACAGATTGGATGACTTTGTAAATGGTCTCACAGATGGTCTCATTGATAGTTTTCGTAGTATTCAAGATTCATTGGATAACATGCAGGAGAGATTTCTTATGGAGTACATCATGTATGAATATAATCAAGAAATATATGATTGGTATGATTTGGAGGCCGATTACGATGATTAGTATATGAATAGTTGTCATTTCTTGGATGACAACCACCTTCATATTTTATTTGATGACTTTAATACACCTTCTGTAGAGAGCATCAATGTGACAAATCAAGAGCCAATAATTATTACAAGTGTCCATCCTCAATATTCTATAGTAGTATTATTCCTTCCAGATTCTGTTACGACCATTCTCCACTATGTGGATGGATATTCTCATTTGGATCCACATGACAGGTGTCAGTGTTTGGAGCATCATTTTGAGATGGTTATTGGGTTCCAAAATCTTCCACGGGAAGTTCACATGAGCACTTGGACATGAGACTCAGACTTACAATGGCAGTTGGACTACTTCAGCATGGTGGCTTTCCTTTCTACATGGGACCTTGGTTCTCCAGTCTTCTTCAGCATTATGGTCCACAATTATCCATGGGACCCTGGTATATGGTTGTACATCAAGCGTTGAGGACAACCTTTCATAAGGGGGATGGAATGTTAGGTAGCTAGAGAGGTAGTGGGGGGGGCCATAATGATAATAGTGGGGGTCATTCAATGTAAGGTGGACTAGGTCCACTATATTATTAAATAAGGTCCACTATGGTAGTTAGATATAATAAATTGGTAGTTAGATATAATAAATGTAAGAGGACTTGTTAGAAGGTTCTACTTCTAGAAGATTCCTCCTCTAGAATTTTCTTAGGTGATGGTAGCACTATATGATAATCAAGATAGATGAGACATAAAACAATATTTTATTTTATTTCAATTCACCAAAGAATCATTTTCTTTACAAAATCTCATACAAAAATATTGGATCAAAGTCAAACTTAGACATCCCTGATGGAACATACAAAAGGACCTCTGACAGAAAACCAAAACTGAACTCTAAAAGATGGATCATCTTTCCATAGATTGATTCCCACTCGACTTAGCACAATATTCTTTATCGTCCATGAAAATTAATTCACAAACAAACAAGTCTACATAGACTATCAAAGATAGATCAACACCTCTGAAGAACAAGTGTTTGAATGATTTGATTCAACCCTGAATATTAGTGTCTACAATAAGACCCTTAGCATGCTTCTGCTTCTATCCTCCTCGTGTTCGTCCCTTTCCTTTTGCTTTTAACAAATTAGAATTAATTGAAGTATTTGAACCAACTCATTAGTTAAGTTAATTAAAGACTCAACTAACTTTAACTTTAGTTAGGGGGAAAAGTAATAATCATAATAAAGGTCATAAATAAATAATAATTAGTAGGTGGGACCCCTTGTGACTCCTTTTAGTTCATAACAATCATAATAATCATAACAATTATTGGTTAAGAAAAACACACCTCCTTGTGTCTCCCATCAACATATAAACTTTTGGCAATTTAGCTCATGAAATTTGAAATTATTTCAAAAATAATACTCATATATCCAAAATAAAACATGATGTCCAAAGATCCATGAATTCAACTATCATAAAACAATCAATAACATAAAACTCAAAAGCCATATTTCCCAGTCTGCGATGCAACATTTCCCTAGTTGTTGCTGTCACCTCTTGATTTTCCTGAATTTGACTTAGGCTGTGCAGAGCCTTTAGGCTTAATATCGTTGATCACGTGCGAAAAATCGTCCCTCAAATGCATTCGGGAAGACACGAACTTTTCAGAGTCATTAAAGGGTGAGGAAGGGGCAGCAGTGGCTTTTCCTTTATCAAGTGTATAGTGGGATTCAATATTCAATATCTTGCTAGCATGGGAGGATTACACTGGCGAGTGGTTAGGGGAATCTTGGACAATGGGGTTCAAAGGCGGAGAAGCAGGCAAAGACAAGTTGGGTCAACCACGATGTTGGGAGACTGTCGAGTGGACAATCTCTTGCCATCCATCATTTTCAGGGACCTCAGGTTGTAAGGAGACATGAGGAGGTACAGGGATACCGGGGGCTTACGGGGCTTGGAAAGGAGGCCTTTCAGGCCTAGGTTGGACTATTCCCTACCTAATCCAATTAAAGAATTTGGCATGAAACAATTGGCCAAGCTCTTCTGAATCAACGTCAAAATGTATGGAAAACCTGGGCCTTCTTGGGCCTCAGTTCCAGTTACCTCTACCTCTGTTTCCTCGACCATGGCTTCCTCAACTGAAAAAACTCATCCTACATGTGTGATCGATTAGAAAATAGTATTTTAAATAACCATACATGACAACTCTTAAAAATATGAAATAGATTTGGCTCAGAATGTATCAGACTCATGCAATCAAATCCATACAAATTGTTTTACTTTTAATCAACGAGCAGGGGGGTGAAACAGGGTTCTGGGATATGTGAGGGGTTTGTATTGAGAGAAAATATGATATAATGAAAGGGGAGAAGCATGGTCACTGCTCAATGACAACAACAATCAACGATAAAGCAAACCAATAAAACCTCACTGCAATCCACACAAGACACTGCTACTTTCATCCATTTTAACACAGAAAATCTATTGATTGTAATCAATCTCAGAACAGGGAGTGAAAAAGGAATATGGGAGGTGGCAGGGTTTGTAATTAGCGGAAAGTGAAATAATGGAAGGGAAGAAGGATGATTACTGTTCATGGAATTAATTAAGCGATCCATAAAACATTCTATGAAAGGAGATGCATCAACCATCAATCACTTGACTAAATAATAATTTATGTGTATTTAACAAGTTCATTGTTCATAATCAAATGTCCAACACAGTGCCATCACAAAACAATAGGCATCCTATACAATCTGTAAAGGATTTTGTTCCTTTATTTAAATCTTATAACAATTTCCAAAACAGTAGCCATCCCACTCTGTTAACCATCGAAAACAACCACTGCCCATGTGTTTCTTCAATCCACAACTATACTCAAAAATCATGTTTTCAAAATAATGACAAAGTCACTATTACTGCAATAGAGCCCATCCAAATGCAATGATATTCGTTAACATATATAGGCAGTAACCAAATAATCAAAATCAAATTTCCAAAACCCGAATTGACCATTTACAGTCAACAGCCACCATTCCAACACAATCTATGCGCCGAATAATTCAATCATGTAAGTGTAACTCCATCACTGTGCAAGACCAATTCCATGTGATTTTAAAAGCTGGACCATCCATTCAAAATGACGGGGTATGAACAACCTTTCTTAACAAATGATCAATTGCAAAAAAACATGCTCAAAAACTCTGTGGGTATCCCTGAGTGTGAGAAACCAAGCTATCCATATCATACACAGTGCACAGTGATCAAAACAACATGATGCAATATCTCCATTTAACAAATCAAACACACAGTCACAGTAATAAATCAATCCATTGTGTTGAGTCATTAATAATACAGTATGACTTCGATTTAGTCCAACTGTAATCAACTATGTTGTGCAAACTCTGACTGATACAATCGAACAATCATAAGGATACAGTGGATAAAATTTATACAATCATCTGATTCAATAACCATCCGATCCCCAAAGATAACTATAGTTACCATGACCATTACTTCATTGTGCAAAACCACCATATACACAACACAATATGCATGAGCAATGGCAAGCATTTGTAACCAATGCTAGCTAAACATCCAAACAATCCTTAGTGAAAAATACCAGTGACTATGTATCAACCAACCAATTCATCAATGTCATAAAATCAATTGACCTAACAAGCTGCGACAACCATGCATACCCACACATCCATTCGAATTGGGGAAGTGTCCCTCTCCATTAAACATTACTGAGTTATTAAACATAAGGAGAGTGATTGTGTAACTTGAGTTGTGCAAATAACAAGCAGGGTTTACCATCGTTATACAGAGGCAGTAACTAAATGCCAAACCAACACGACCATCATATAGCCAATTGGACGGGTTTGTATTAAAAAATAGTCAGCAACATACAGCCATCTAACAATCAAGTGGTAAACCCAACAGGTCAGGCTAGTTTTCCATGTCAACCCTCGGACCTGTGAAGTTAAAGGTTCGCATTGTGACTAACACAGGAAAGCTAGATCCAACTTCCTTCAATGGTGAAAAACCCTGATACCAATAGTGCATACACAAAGGGAACCATGAATTATTCGCGGATAGATAACAAGTCCCAAGATAGGAGGGATACCACAGAGGAGCGAGGCTCCAACCCGACCGATAGTGATACTTAACGCGCACAGGGTGTAACCCTTGTGGCTCTTAGGTCAAACAACCACAACACTAAGGTGATGAAAAGGCCGAGTAAGAAAAGGAGATCCCATTTTGTGGCCTTTAGTGATGAAATCAACCATTTCCAAAATGAACAAAACACTGTGATGAAGAGGGCCTTCATCCATTAAACCCATAAAAACTAGAGACTGGACAAGTGATGTGTACGCGTGGGGACAGCCAGCAAAGCAAACCAACAAAAAAACCTCCAACTAAACCAGCAAGATCACAAAGAGACCCTATCGCTGCTAGCACCCAGGATGGCCCAAATAAAACTATGAATCCAAGACTATTGCAAAAGAATCATCACACTTCATTCCAAGAACACAATTTTACACAGTTTCAACCTTAAGGAAAACACAAACCGATACACCCGAGCCATTAATCATATCATAACTGGAGAAAACTTCATGAATGGCCAAAAAAAGACATATCTATAATCGAATTCCTTAAAACAAGAGTTGGTCGAGTGGTTCCTCTCTGCTAAGAAGTCGGAGCATAACCACAACAACAAGATTGAATAATAGCCCGACTAGGGTGGTGGCTAACGGGAGGAGTAAAGGTGACGTACAGTAAATGCATGTCGCCTCCACCCACAATTCATTTACTCCTCTGTACATGCCAACCAGTTCCTCATTAACACCATTAATCAAATCATGTATCGAAACCATCACCTTATTGCAAAGCTAAATCGCATAACCATTAGTGTCCATCACTTTGTCAAAATGTGCCACCCCTATTTTGTCCATCTTTTTTATATTTCCAATATAACTCAATTTAAAACTCATAACCATTACCACTATTACCCTACTAATATGCACCACCAACATTTCATACCATATGTGTATTCACCATATAATTCAATCATAATTGCATAACCATTTACTTGCTAGCTAGGATTTAACAACAATTATTAAGTCTTTTATGCATCTATTATAGTATATAGGATAACTTTAAATTCTTCACCTCTGCAATTGTTTCTCATTTCCTTCCAATTGTTCGCAGGTAGTATAGTAAATTTGCATAATTAGGTCCCTTTTCTTTGCACTTGTTATAGTGTTTTTACCTTTCTCAAAACTACCCTCCATGTAATTTCACTAACATGTTTGTTGTGTAGGTGCAATCAGAATAGATGGCAATGATATATAGGTTGTAGTAACATAAGGAATCAATATTTCATAAGCTCAAATCATAACTAGTAACAACAAGATCTCATCAACCATGTAAGTCATGTCGCACATCATCACAACATAAAAAAATGAACATATCTGATCTTCAATAGTTCAAGGGGGTCCTACCTACTAGTATTATTTAGCTTTTATAATAATAGGCTTTAGCAACACTTTGCAGGCGAAACTACATTGACGTTTTTAATCGTCAACAAACTGGTGATTCCACAGGGAAATTTGGTTTCAACAGATTTAGAACTCAAAACTCATGGTTTCGCAGACCAAGAACAGCGGATCAAGAGGATATAACTCAGATGATTATGCAATAGGGGGAAGTGAGCGGATTTAATGGAAAGATGACCGGGAATTTGGGAATAATTCATGAAAAGTGTTAAGTATGAGGGGTTATTACCACTGTATGCATAATCATTCGACCAGAATATGCTCTCTAACTTTTAAGGAGGAAAGCTTTTAGACTTGGTCTTAAAATATCAATGGATGAAAAAATTGCAATAATAAGCAGGAGATAGCCAATTCTTTATAAGACAGTAGCGGAAAAATGTAAAAATTTCAAGGGCCCTTCAGAGGAGAAATCATAACAGCTGTGTAAGCTTGATTGTTATTGACTAACAATGCTTCGTAGGAGTGTCATTGTGGAAGACTTGATCTAACATCTTATTTGACCAAAATAACCCAAAATAATAGGAAGTAAAACATGACGAAAGTAAAGGTGCAGATACTAAAACAGGAGCAATAAAAGACAAAAATGAAAAAGCAGCAAGAAAAGCCTTAATTTAGAAAGCATAAATCAAAGTACTGTAGAGCAGAGAAAACAAGCACAAAAAATGAAAGCATAGCTAGGCTACTAGTATACATAAATCCAATCAGCATTAGAACATTTCACGCTGGTCCCTCACAATACTTCAAGTGAGGATTGTTAGTGTTGTAGGAAAATGATTGTCTCTGTAATTTCCATAAAATATACTAGTTATGTCCAAGACAAACATAATTTGGAAGGGACCCAACATTTGAAATTCAGATGTAATTATCAGCCTTTTGACGCACACGATTAAATCATCAAGATAAGAATGGAGACTAACCAATTCATCGAAAGTTGTTTGTATAGGCCTTTTAAAGGTGGTACTTGCATCAAATAAGAAAGAAGGTAGGTAGTTGTTAGACATAGTATCGCAATTAGTAATAAAAATGGTTTTCTGAATAGTTTCCCCTTCTATCTTGATTTTATTGTAACCAAACAAACTGTCAAGTAAGGGCACCAACTGTGATTCTACAACCTGTTGCATAAACATTTCCATACTGAGAGGAGGGAAAGGGTTTCTCATAATTGCTTTCTTGTAAGTTCGAAGACTAATGCAGGTTCTAATATTCTCAATGGTCTTTGAAGAAAGTTCCCAATTGCAAACCCATTTAGGGTGGACTAAAAAAAACATTCCATTTCTTAAGAAATCTCTCAACTCCCTTCAAAAGGTTGCTTCCAGTCCTGGTTTTTGCTTAGCTGGTTTCATAGTATGTTGAATAAGACCTGGATCCAAACCATGAAGATCGTTATTTTGAAATCCACCAAGTAACTCGACACACCTCATCTCTTCTTTATCGGAACCTTGTACATTTATCTTAACGTTCGTTGAAGATCCAGGTGTCCTAATGTTCATGTAGATGTTTTTAACCACCTTCTGTCATAACTCCTCTTCCTTTTGTTTTTCTTTATTGCCTCCAACACTCAATGAAAATGAACTCTCAAGAGGATTCAAGCCCTCAAGAACCCTATTATTTTCAATGGGTATAATTTCCTTGGGCTTAAGAGGTTCATCTTGGATGATATCACAAATGATCTCATCATCAGGGAGGGCCTTCCAAGATCCTACATGGTCAGGAATATATGAACGATATAGAGTTTGAAAAGAACAATCAGACCTATGAGGCAAAATTTGTTGATTAGGAGAAGTTGCAAAGACAGCTAACCGATCAGCCATTGAATTCAACTCCTCCTTCACATGAGTGATGTTGAAAGATAGAAGGTTCGAGATAAGTTCTCAAATAGTTTGGGAGAATCGTTCCATCAACTCATTTCTAGGAGAGCATATCTTACGTATTAAGTTCACAACAAGCTCAAAATTTTTGAAAACTGAAAGGTGACCACAGCCAAGATTAAGGGCGTTTCCAATGCCTAATAATAAAGATTTGAATTTAGCGGCATTGTTTGTACAAGCAAACTCCAACTTGTATGACAGATTATGAATTTTTCCTGCAAGGGAAACCAAGATAATACTAGCCCCATTACCTTCATTAGAGTGTGAACCATCAAAGTGCATATGCCATAAATCATCATCTAAATTAATTATTTCCAAAGGAATATTATCCTCTTCAGCAAAGATGGAATACACTCCTAGGTCTTCTTCGATATAGTTTATGCTAGATTGCGGAACACTCTCTATGTAAGGTGAAATTCTTCCCTCTCTAAGGACTATAATATTCTTACCATTCCGAGGAACGGATAAATGTGTCCCTTCGAGTGAAAGATATCCACCTGTTAGGGTTTTCCAAACTCTTCCCAAGATAATTGAGTAATTGATTACATGCATATCAATCACCTGAATGTTGAGGGTTGTCCTTATCTCAGGATGAGTGCATAAAACCAAGGTTACATCCTTGATCTCACCTATGGTTGTTTGTTGCAGACTATTATAGGAGAGCATGCTTTTGGCGTTTTCATTTGTACAAGACATGCCTATCTTTTCCATAATAATCTTCGACATGACACTTGGGCTTGAACCACCATCAATGAGGAAACAATGGTCAATCTTATCCATGATCTTTATAGAAATATAAAAAGGGGGGTTTTTTACAGGGTATCTAAAGTTATGTATGCCTACTTTATTTACAGAAGAATACTCTTCGCTTACCTCTTCGGAAATATTGGCCACAACGGAATCCTTTCCTTCCATGAATTGTTTCAGATGCATCTATTTTTCAGGGACGACAACCATGTGTAGGAGGGTTGCATCTGGTTTGATATTGGCCAATTGATTCAAGATATTGTATTTAGAAGAGGGGAGAGGGGGAGTGACTCCATGAATCTCAGGAACCTTAGGAACCTGGGGCATAGCAACAGTTGAGGATGAATTGGGGATGGAAGAACTGCGGGGAGGATCAAATTTGCCTTTGGGGGCATAGGCTTTGTTCTTAGTATTGATGACCATGACATCCTCTGGCTCTGCAAAATCTAGGACAACAATAGTAGCTTCTGGTTTTTTACTAAAGATCTTATCTCTGGCACTCTTCTTCACCTCACATGTGGTTTCTTTGTGGTGTTCCTCGCAAAATTTACACCAACTTCGAGGCAGGATATCCTTAGGATGAAAATTGTTTTTACCTGGATTTCTAAAAGGGGGTGCAGAAGAGGATGAAGCTCCAGGGGTGAGAGGGGAGTTAGTACCCTTCCGCTCAAATGTTATCATATAATTGTTCATATCTTGTAATAGTTGTAAGAGATCAGACATATCTGTCTATCTAACTGATTCTCCCTGGGGTAGACCAGTTCGTTCAAGTTGTTCTTCATACTCTGAGCAAGTATGCAAGGCGGAACCGAGATTATCAATGGATTTTTCCTCAAGCCTATGACGGTAAGGAGAAGGCAATGCATTGTAGTAATGCATGAAAGAGGCTTGGTTATGAGGGCGAACAAGTTCGGGGATTTGATTGTACAACTTGGTGAAACGCAAGTTGAAAGACTTGATCGTCTCACCTTCCTTGTAGGTAACATTATTGTATTCCCTTAAATTCTCGGTTGGGCTTTTAGATTGCCCATAATTTGATCTGAACCAGTAGACTAATCCCTCCCAAGTAGCCAGAATCTTAGGAGGAAGGTCAAAGAAGTTGGTCGCATCCTTTCCTTCCAAGGAATTGATGAATAGGCGCATGCAAGTATCGTTGTCGTTGGAACATATATTGTGACAAACATTAGAAAATGCCACTAGGTGTTCATTGGTACTGACAGTGTTATTCCCTGAAAACTTAGGTAGGTGCTCTTTAAACTTTGGAAGTAGACGAGTAGTAGGTTCCAGGTTAAGAGGAGAGGACACATACCATGGTGTGGTTGTGGCATCTTCTTCGAACTGAAAAAGTCCATACTTTTTGATGAATTTGGTGGGGTTCGTATTAGATTGGACAGGGATATGGTTTTTGTACAAGCTACCAATCACCGATGATGATGAAGATTGGGAAGATGGATCACTTCCAGTGCCACCATAGCCTCCATTGGATTCCATCTTGTGGATGATAGATGAGGGAAAGAAAGACGAGCTAGATGAATCAAATAAAGTCCTCCTTAGAGCACTTTGTTGGACAGATAACATTACGTTTCTTCTTCCTATTTCAGCAATAGGATTGATTTCAGGTGACAAGCCCCTTTTTCTTCTAGAAGAATGAGAATCTAAAGACATGAAAGAAAGGCCAAAACTGAAGAAACAAAAGGTTATTGTTGATTTCTAGGTTGCCTACTTCTAGCTTCCAATTGTTCTTGAACACTAATATCTCGTTCAATTGCTTCCCAAGAACGGTTAAACTCAACACGGGCCCTGGCAGTGTCTAAAATAGTATGAAACAAGTTCAAAGAAATGTTGGTCTGGTCTTGGAGACTAGGCTCAAGATTGGGCTACCTCACAACAGGAATAGTCATTAAGAAAAAAATAGTCAAAGAATCAATAACTGAAAAATAAAGATGTATCGATGAAAATCGAGTATAAAAATTAACCGGAGAGATATCAAAGATCTCCCCAGGATGGTTGCCAAATATATGTTGAGGAAAATATATGAATTGATCTTACTCAATCATTTTCAGACATTACTTGGCTAAAGCAAAGTAGACGGGAATATCACCCTAGGTTTATAGCCAACAAAAATATCATCCTAACTCACAAGTATTAATTACGAGTGCTTAGGCTAGTCTTTTATCAACAAAAAGCTTGTTGGAAAATCACTTTTTATGTAATTTTCTGAATATACCAGTTGCTGAAATAAATGTAAGAACAAAAGTAAGGACACCAAGATGATAATCAATATATATGAGACATAAAACAATCTTTTATTTCATTTCAATTCACCAAAGAGTCATTTTCTTTACAAAATATCACACAAAAATCTTGGAACAAAGTCAAACTTAGACATCATTGATCGAACATACAAAAGGACCTCTGACTGAAAACCAAAACTGAACTCTAAAAGTTGGATCAACTTGCAACAGATTGCTTCCCACTTGACTCTGGACAATAGCATTTATTAGTCATAAAAATTAATTCGCAAACAGACAAGTCTATAGAGACTATCAAAGATAGATCAACACCTTTGAAGAACAAGTGTCTAAATGATTTGATTCAACCTTGACTATTGTTGTCTACAATAAGACCCTTAGCATGCTTACGCTTCTATCCTCCTCTTGTTCCTCCCTTTCCTTTTTCTTTTAACAAATTAGAATTGGTTGAAGTAGTTGAACCAACTCATTAGTTAAGTTAATTAAAGACTCAACTAACTTTAGTTAGGGGGAAAAGTAATAATCATAATAAAGGTCATAAGTAAATAATAACTAGTAGGTGGGCCCCTTGTGACTCCTTTTAGTTCATAACAGTCATAACAATCATTAGTTAAGAAAAGCACACCTCCTTGTGTCTCCCATCAACATATTTACTTTTGGAAATTTTAGCTCATGAAATTGTAAATTATTTCAAAAATAGTACTCATATATCCAAAATAAAATATGTTGTCCAAAGATCCATGAAGTCAACTGTCATAAAACAATAGATAACATAAAACTCAAAAGCCATATTTCCCAATCTGTGATGCAACCTTTCCCTAGTTGTTGTTGTCACCTCTTGATTTTCCTGAATTTGCCTTAGGTTGTGCAGAAACTTTAGGCTTAATCTCGTTGATCATATGGGAACAATCGTCCCTCAAATGCATCCGAGAAGACTCGGATTTGCCAGATTCATTGGAGGGTGAGGAAGGGGCAGCAATGGATTTTCCTTTATCAATTGCATGGTGGGATTTAGTCTTCAATCTCTTGCTAGTCTCTTGCTAGCATGAGAGGATTGCACTGGCGAGTGGTTAGGGGCATCTTAGACAATGGGGCTCAAAGGGGGAGGAGCAGGAAAAGACAAGTTGGGCCAAACACAATGTTGGGAGACTATTGGGTGGACAATCTCCTGCCATCCATCATTTTCAGGGACCTCGGGTTGTAAGGAGACATGAGGAGGTACAGGGATATCAGGGGCTTACAGGACTTGGAAAGGAGGCCTTTCAGGCCTAGGTTAGACTATTCCCTACCCAATCCAATTAAATAATTTGGCATAAAACAATTGGCCAAGATCTTCTGAATCAGCGTCAAAATGTATGGAAAACCTGGGCCTTCTTGGGCCTCGATTCCAGTTACCTCTACCTCTGTTTCCTCAGCCATGGCTTCCTCAACTAAAAAAACTCATCCTACATGTGTGATCAATTATAAAATAGTGTTTTAAATAACCATACATGAAAAAGATTAAAAATATGAAATAGGTTTGGCTCAGAATGTATCAGAATCATGCAATCCAATCCATACAAATTGTTTTACTGTTAATCAACGAGAAGGGGGTGAAACAGGGTTCTGGGATATGTCAGGGGTTTATATTGAACGAAAATATGATATAATGAAAGGGGAGAAGCATGGTCATTTCTCAATGACAATAAAAATCAATTGTAAATCAAACCAATAAAACCTCACTGCAATCCACACAAGACACTGCCACTTTCATCCATTTTAACATAGAAATTCTCTTGACTGTAATCAATCTCAGAACAGGGAGTGAAAAAGGAATATGGGAGGTGACGGGGTTTGTAATTAGCAGAAAGTGAAATAATGGAAGCGAAGAAGGATGATTATTGTTCGTGGAATTAACTAAGCGATCCATAAAACATTTTGTGAAAGGAGATGCATCAACCATCAATCACTTGACTAAATAATAATTTATGTGTATTTAACAAGTTCATTGTTCATAATCAAATGTCCAACATAGTGACATCACAAAATAGTAGGCATCCTATACAATCTGTAAAAAGATTTTGTTAATTTATTTGCATCTTATAACAATTTCCAAAACAATAGCCATCCCACTCTATTAACCATCGAAAACAACCATTGCCCATGTGTTTCTTCAATCCACAACTATACTCAAAAATCATGTTTTCAAAATAATAACGAAGTCACTATTACTGCAATAGATCCCATCCAATGCAATGATATTCGTTAACATATATAGGCAGTAACAAAATAATCAAAATCAAATTGCCAAAACCCGAATTGACCATTTACAGTCAACAACCACCATTCCAACACAAGCTATGCACTGAATAATTCAATCATGCAAATGTAACTCCATCACTGTGCAAGACTAATTCCATGTGATTTTAAAAGTTGGACCATCCATTCAACATGACAGGGTATGAACAACATTTCTTAACAAATGATCAATTGCAACAAAACATGCTTAAAAACTCTATGGGTATCCCTAAGTGTGGGAAACCAAGCTATCCATATCATACACAATGCGTAGTCATCAAAACGCTACGATGCAATATCTCCATTTAAAAAATCAAACACACACTCACAGTAATAAATCAATCCATCGTGATGAGTCATTAATAATACAATATGACTTCGATTTATTCCAACTGTAATCAACTATGTTGTGCGAACTCAGACTGATACAATCGAACAATCATAAGGATACAATGGATAAATTTCTACAGTCATCTGATTCAATAACCATCCAGTCCCCAAAGAAAACTAAATTTACCATGACCATTACTTCATTGTGCAAAACCACCATATACACAACACAATATGTGTGAGCAATGTCAAGCATTTGTAACCAATGCTAGCTAAACATAAAAACAATTGTTAGTGCAAAAAACTAGTGACTGTGTATCAACCAACCAATTCATCAGTGTTGTAAAATCAATTGACCTAACAAGCTGTGAAAACCACACATACCCACACATCCATTCGAATTGGGGCAGCGTCCCTCTCCATTAAACAATACTAAGTTATTAAACATAAGGAGAGTGACTGTGTAACTTGATTTGTGTAGATAACAAGCAGGGTTTACCATCGTTATACAGAGGCAGTAACTAAATGCCAAACCAACATGACTGTCATATAGTCAACTGGATGGGTCTGTACTAAAAAACACTCGGCAATATACAACCATCCAACAATCAAGTGGTAAACCCGACATGCCAAGYTGGTGTTCCATTTCAACCCTCGGATTTGTGGAGTAAAAGATTCGCACTGTGACTAACACGTGAAAGCTAGAGCCAACTTCCTTCAATGGTGAAAAACCTTGATACCAACAGTGCATACACAGAGGGAACCATGAATTAAGCGYAGATATATAACAAGTCCCAAGACAAGAGGGATACCATAGAGGAGTGAGGCTCCAACCCGACCAATAGTGATTCTTAACGCATGCAGGGTGTAACCCTTATGACTCTTAGGTCAAACAACCACAACACTAAGGTGATGACAAGGCCGAGTAAGAACAAGAGAGCCCATTTTGTGGCCTTTAGTGATGAAATCAACCATTTCCCAATTGAACAAAACACAGTGATGAAGAGTTCCTTCAGCCATTAAACCCATAAAAACCAAAGACTGAACAAGTGATGTGCACACGTGGGGACAGCCAACCAAGCAAACCAACAAAAAAACCTCCAACTAAACTAGCAAGATCACAGATTTCCCTTATAGCTGCTAGCACCCAGGATGGCCCAAATAAAACTATGAATCCAAGACTATTGCAAAAGAATCATCACGCTTCATTCCAAGAACACAAATTTACACATTTGCAACCTTAAGGAAAACACAAACTGATACACCCGATCCATTAATCATTTCATAACTAGAGCAGAATTCATGAATGGCCAAAAAATGACATACCTATAATCAAATTCCTTAAATGAGAGTTGGTCGAGCAATTCCTCTCCTCTAAGAAGTCAGAGCATAACCACAACAACAAGATTGAACAATAGCCCGACTAGGGTGGCGGCTAACGGGAGGAGTAAAGGTGACGTGCAGTAAATGCACATTGCCTCCACCCACAATTCATTTACTCCTCAGTACATGCCAACCAGTTCCTCATTAACACCATTAATCCAATCATGTATCGAAACCATCACCATATTACAAAGCTAAATCGCATAACCATTAGTGTCCATCACTTTGTCAAAATGCGCCACCCCTATTTTGTCCATCTTATTTATATTTCCAATATAACTCAATTTAAAACGCATAACCATTACCACTATTACCCTGCCAATATGTGCTACCAACATTTCATACCATATGCATATTCACCATATAATTCAATCACAATTGCATAACCATTTACTTGCTTGCTAGGATTTAACAACAATTGTTAAGTCTTTTATGCATGTAGTATAGTATATAGGATAGCTTTAAATTCTTCACCTTTGCAATTGTTTCTCATTTCCTTCCAATTGTTCGCAGGTAGTGTAGTAAATTTGCATAATTAGGTCCCTTTTCTTTGCACTTGTTATAGTGTTTTTACCTTTCTCAAAATTGCCCTCCATGTAATCTCACTAACATGTTTGATGTGTAGGTGCGATAAGAACATATAGCAATGATATATAGGTTGTAGTAACATAAGGAATCAATATTTCATAAGCTCAAATCATAACTAGTAACAACAAGATCTCATCAACCATGTAAGTCGTGTCGCACATCATCACAACATCAAAAAATGAACAGATCTAATCTTCAATAGTTCAAGGGGGTCCCACCTACTAGTATTATTTAGCTTTTATAATAATAGGCTTTAGCAACACTTTGTGGGCGAAACTACGTTGACGTTTTTAATCATCAACAAACTGGCGACTCCATAGTAAAATTTGTTTTCAACAGATTTAGAACTCAGAACTCATGGTTTCACAGACCAAGAACAGCGGGTTAAGAGGATATAACTCAGATGATTATGCAACAAGGGGAAGTGAGCGGATTTAATGGAAAGATGACCGGGAATTTGGGAATAATTCATGAAAAGTGTTAAGTATGAGGGGTTTTTACCACTGTATGCATAATCATTTGACCAGAATCTGATCTCTAACTTTTAAGGAGGAAAACTTTTAGACTTTCTCTTAAAATCTCAATGGATGAAGAAATGGCAAGAAGAAGCGGGAGATACCCAATTATTTATAAGATAGCAGTGGAAAAATGTAAAAATTTCAAGGGACCTTCAGAGGAGACATCATAACATTTGTGTAAGCTTGATTGTTATTCGCTAACAATGCTTCGCAGGAGTGTCACTGTGGCAGAATAGATCCAACATCCTATTTGACCAAAATAACCCAAACTAATAGGAAGTAAAACATGACGAAAGTAAAGGTGCATATACTAAAACAGCAGCAATAAAAGACAGAAATGAAAAAGAAGCAAGAAAAGCCTTAATTTAGAAAGTATAAATCAAAGTACTGTAAAGCAAAGAAAAGAAGAACAAAAAATGAAAGCATGGCTAGGCTACTAGTATACAGAAATCCAATCAGCATTAGAACCTTTCATGTTGTTCCCTCGCAATACTTAAAGCGAGGACTGTTAATGTTGTAGGAAAATGATTGTCTCTATAATTTCCCTAAAATATATGAGTTAGTGTCCAAGACAAAGGTTATTTGGAAGGGACCCAACATTTGAAATTCAGATGTAATTATCAGCCTTTTGACGCACATGGTTAAATCATCAAGATAAGCATGGAGACTGACCAATTCATCGAAATTTGTGTGTATAGGCCTTTTAAAGGTGGTACTTGCATCAAATAATCCAGAAGGTAGGCAATTGTAAGACATAGTATCACAATTAGAAATAAAAATGGTTTTGTGAATATTTTCCCCTTCTACCTTGATTTTATTGTAACCAAACAAACTATCAAGTAAGGGCTCCAACTGTGACTCTACAACCTGTTGCAGAAACATTTCCATACTGAGAGGAGGAAAAGGGTTTCTCATAATTGTTTGCCTGAAAGTTCAAAGACTAATGCAGGTTCTAATATTATCAGTGGTCTTCGAAGCAGGTTCCCAATTGGAAACCCATTCAGGGTGGACTAAAAAAAACATTCCAGTCTTTAAGAAATCTCTCAACTCCCTTCGAAAGGTTGCTTCCAGTGCAGAGTTAACCAGCCCTAGTTTTTGCTTAGCTAATTTCATAGTATGTTGAATAACACTTGGATCCAAACCACAAAGATCGTTATTAAACCCAACAAAAACATTTTGAAATCCACCAAGTAACTTAGCAGACCTCATCTCTTCTTTATCGGAACCCTGGACATTTATCTTAACGCTCATTGAATATCCATGTGTCCTAATGTTCATGTAGATGGTTTTAACCACCTTCTGTCATAACTCCTCTTCATTTTGTTTTTCTTTATTGCCTCCAACACTCAATGAAAATGAACTCTCAAGAGGAGTCAAGCCCTCAGGAATCCTATTATTTTCAATGGGTATAATTTCCTCAGGCTTAAGAGGTTCATCTTGGATGATAGCACAAATGCTCTCATCATCAGGGAGGGCCTTCCAAGATCCTACATGGTCAGGAATATATGAACGATATAGAGTTTTAAAAGCACAATCAGGCCTGTGAGGAAAATTTTGTTGATTAGGAGACGTTGCAAAGACAGCTAACCGATCAGCCATTGAATTCAACTCCTTCTTCACATGAGTGATGTTGAAAGATAGAAGGTTCGAGACAAGTACCCAAACAGTTTGGGAGTATCGTTCCAACAACTCATTACTAGGAGAGCATATCTTACGTACTAAGTTCACAACAAGCTCAGAATTTCCGAAAACTAAAAGGTGACCATATCCAAGATTAAGGGAATTTCCAATGCCTAATAATAAAGCTTCGAATTCAATGGTATTGTTTTTACAAGAAAACTCCAACCTGTATGACAGATTATGAATTTTTCCTACAGGGGAAACCAAGATAATACCATCCCATTACCTTCATTAGAGTGTGAACCATCAAAGTGCATATTCCATAAATCATCATCTAAATCAATTCTTTCCAAAATAATATTATCCTCTTCGGCAAATATGGAATACACTCCTAGGTCTTCTTCAATATAGTTTACACTAGATTGTGGAACACTCTTTATGTAAGGTGAAATTCTTCCCTTTCTAAGGACTATAATATTCTTACCATTCCGAGGAATGGATAAATGTGTCCCATCGAGTGAAAGGTATCCACCTATTAGGGCTTGCCAATCTCTTCCCAAGATAATTGAGTAATTACTTACAGGAATATCAATCACCTGAATGCTAAGGGTTGTCCTTATATCAGGATGAGCGCATAAAACCAAGGTTACATCCTTAATCTCGCCTATGGTTGTTTGTTGCAGACTATTATAGGAGAGCATGCTTCTGGCATTTTCATTTGTACAAGACAAGCCTAGATCTTCCATAATAATCTTCAACATGACACTTGGGCCTGAACCACCATCACTGAGGCAACAATGGGCAATCTTATCCATGATCCTTACAGAAATATAAAAAGNTTCGCTTACATCTTTGGAAATTTTTGGCACAAGGGTAGACCCAGGGTTCAACGCTCAAGAGCGCACCAAGAATCCCTAACTACCGAACCTTTCGGCAAGACCTGGGAAGCAGATGAAGTCTCACCCGAGGTAAAGGGAGGGGTGGTTGCAAGACTTAGGTGTCTACAACCTTAGCTGGGACACATATCTGTGATTATCTTTCTTACAATGCACTTAGCATCAGTTATTTCTTAACATACATTCATTAATATACTTTGCAGAAGTCACAGATCATCGCAGTGGATACTTATACTAAGAATGATTCAGTACTTATTCACAACAAGATAGGTTACATTCAATATATCCATCACTAAGCATCTCATATATCAGATCTAATGTTCATTCATTCATCAACAACACAGAGCATGACTAGACCTACTTAACCACATCAAGCACTTAGCCAAGAAAGACATACATACATAAGAGCGAAGCACAAAACACTATACACACAGTTACTGTGGTTCACCCCCACCCTGGGGCTACGTCCACAAAGTCTTCTTTATCTTATTCTGGTCAAGTAGTTACAACACAGAGATTTAACGACCCTTACTTTGCACAGGACAGAAGATCTGCGAAGCTCGCTAGATCCTTCTTCCTTGTTCTTCAGCATCGGACTATAACAACCTGCACTTAGCTCTCTGATCTCATGCACAGAGCACTCTAAGATACATCTGATCACACAGATCCCATTACTAGCACTAAGCTTTATTCATACATCACACAGATGTACTACATTACTATCTCTCCTATCTTACTATCTATATTGCCTATTTATAGATTACAAAATGGGCCTAAACATGGGTAAACCCACAGGCCGACACCCCTTTCCCATTACATCAACCCAAAACCTTAAAATGGACCCCAAAATAGGTCTTGCTTCCTTATTTTCTGCTTCGTGTTGCGCTCCTTCCTTGGCAAGTTGTCGCAGTCCCAAAAGTGGTCGAGTAAGACCAAGTACTCTTCAAAACTTGGTCAAGGGCCAACAGGCCCCCAACACTCACCCGTGACTCGTCCCGAGTCACTCAAGTCTGACTAATTCCCCTGCGAATGCCTCGAGCTTGGCTCGAGCAGTTTCGACCTACTGCAGTGCAACAGCCTCTTGTTTAGTAAATTCATGGAGTACTGTTTCATTGAGCGGTTCTTCCAGGCATTGTTCTGCAGTGATGACACCTTGTTTGAGTTGAGCTCCCTGGCTTTCAAGTTCGGCGAACAGTTGGCTTGCCTTCTCTTAGAGTGGTTGTAGTCGTTGAGAGACGTCCATTACTTTACTTTGCAGCGTGTGTACTTTTTGTTGGGCTTTGTGTTGCTCTGTGAACCTCTTCATTCTTTCGATTGGGGTCATGTACTTCAGCTGCGCTTGTAGCACGTCTGCATGCTACTTTGCTTCATGGAGTTGTGCCTCCAATGTCTGCAATTCTGAATTCTCTGCGAGGGTTTCATAGGCCTGGGCGCTTCTAGTGCTTAGTTGCCTACATTCTGAAGCCAAAGTTTTTAATCGGTCGACTACTCTTCGAGCAGTGGCTTCTCTTAGATCTCTTATCTCTTAGGGTGTCTCAGGCATGGTGTGGAGCTCTAGATCCGTGATGCGTTGTTGAAGTTGTTGGATTACTTCTTCCATTTGGGTCACCTGATGTGGAAGACGATCTTCCATCTTCACTTCTATGATTGTCACAGAGCGCGGTGGCTTGTGAACTCTTTCTTTTGTTTCAAGTTGCTCTGCTAGCAACTGGTCCTTGCTCTGCTGTAACTTGGGTTTTTCCTCCTCCCATTTCGCTTGTAAGTCAAGCTGCTCCTGTTCTGCCTTTCTCCATCGCTCTCCATGTGCACTATGTTCATGTGCCAAATCCTGGGTGGCTTTCGCTATGTCTTCGTGAGCTCGTCGAAGGTGAGCTTCGACTTTCTCGGTGATCTGGCGTAACTGTGTGGGCTCATCGCCTATTCCTGATATTTCCATTGTTAACGGTGTTGTAGAAGCTGCTTGGCTGGACTGAAGTGCCTGTTGTGCTTCTTTGAATTCACTCGTGATCCGGTGGAATAGTTCCTCCTGCTTTGCTTCTTGCTTTTCTACGAGCTCTAATGAGACATAATTCAGCACGGCAATTAAGTCGTCAAAATAATCCAGGGTAAGTGTAGTCTTAAGCGTGGTCTAGGTGGCCTTAGTTTTCTTTCTGGATGAGGGCCTCGGTGGGGTAATATTCCTTTTCTTGGAGGGATCTGCCTCGTCTCTAGGCAAGGTAACCTCGCCTTTGCTCTGTTCAACTTCTGTGCCCCCCAGTTCTTCATCGTCACCTCTCTTCGCAGGTGAGAGCGAAGCAGTCTTCGTGGATGTGATGTGGATATATTGAACTTCCACATCCTTCTTAGTCTTGTGTGGTCCTGGTGTATCTGGCATAGCTTCAGGGCTATCTACATTGGACATCTCTGCGGGGTCTGCTGCAACAAGGAGATCTTCCGACCATTCCTTGGTAATCTCCTCCAGGTCATCTTTTGTCAGCTTGTAATATGACTGGATTTGTTGTTTGTGCTCGTCTGCGCACACTGTGATGTAGGTAAAGTGACGATCTGTGCTGAATTTCATCAAAGGTCGAAACCTATGAAGAGTGTTGGGTGTAATGTGCGGTGTAGACTGAATGGCATTCCTCAACTGAATGTAGTACACATGGAAGACGACATTGGACTGCCACTGTTTTTTCATGTTGCTGGAGTACCACAGCGTACAGAACTTCGCGGCCAGGGGTTCGAAGGGTTCGATCTCCAGAAACGTGGCTCCCTCGGGCAGTTCCCACACGATGAAGGCGATGAGTATGAGAAACCAGCTAAAGTGGAACTCATACCCTTGGTCCTGCGCTTGTCTATAGTCAAGCTCTCGCTGATTTATGAGGTGTTTCACCTAGTTCATTTGTAGACCCTTCGCGCACTTTCCTGCGAGGTCAACTACAAATCTGGTCACCTATGTAGGTTTGTTTTTTCGAACTAACTTGCCTACGATCAGCTGGTAACCAAAGAGTACTTTTGCATTCTCAATGGAGGTTACCTTGTAACCTCGCATGCCTTTCTCCAGATCACCATATGTGTCTTTTATTCATTGAGCGAGAGCACAATCTGCGGTCTTTCCAGGGTAAAATTCCTGCGGGTCAGGGCCCTGCATGCTTAGCCCAGTGATCTGATTGATCCGAATCGGATCCACGGTGATGCATCGATCCAACCATAGGTATCCTCCGTGGTAGCAGGACAGCAACAGTCAAACACAGGCATTTACTTCCTGATGCCTCCTGAAATGTGGAATCTTCATTATGTTGAGGAGGGTTGACTACGCAAGGTTATGGGTCCATTGATGTGGTACAATCTTGGGGTTCTCTCCTTTTGTAATAGTCAAATACTTGTGCAGGGATAGCATACTATATACCTTGCGATCTCCAAGGTCAAAATCATTGAATTTCAGCGAGGTGAGCTTCTCCTAGTCAGCATGAACTGTACACACCCCTTTTGGGAGGTACGCAGTGACTACAACATAGTCGAAGTCTCAGGGTACAGAGTCTCGATTCACTAGTCCGCTTAGTGGTGGGATATATTTAGGCAAGATGCTTGGGACAATATTCACAGTGGCGAAGTCATTTCCGAGCTTAGATCGTCTTTTCGAAGGCGGTTGGGATGGTCCTGCTCGAGCAGTGGAAGGGGAAGTTGGAAGTACACCCGAGGATGATGCCTATACACCTATAGACATTCTGCGTTCTGACATGACTCTCTCAGCCATTAAATCAATTAGAACTTCTTCAACAATTTTCTCAGCAGTGTTGAGCTCGTTCGACATACAAACTTGGGTCATCTAGCTCAAGGGAAAAAGGAATTCATAGACAACAGTGAATAGTAAAGAAATGATCTCAGGGAAAGTAAATCTCAGGGTTTGTGCTCAGATTCTCGATTAGAAAAAAGTATTCTCGGTGCGTGGCATGTCAGGTTAAGTAGGCAATCTCAGCAACGGTCTTCTTGCAATGGACATGGGGCCTTTATTAACTACATTCTATCTATTCTGGTACTATCCAACGGTCTAGTGGTAACCCATAATTGTTTTTCGATCCGTTCGGAGCGGCGGTTGAACGGGTATATCGGTTCCAACGGCTATATTTCTTCGTTGTGGCGAAGTACTCTATGTCGTTGTTCTGATATCTCAGTGAAGCTCCCATTCTACAATTCTTCTTGCTGTGAAGTGTCCTCTAGAACCTCTTGTAACCTTACAGTATTAGCCCTTTTCTTTCTTAACTTCCTAGCCTTCTTCCCAGTGAGTTTCGTCTCAGTAATGCTTTTACCATTCTGATGTTTATCTTCTGTGGTCTTAGTTACTTCGTGCTGTGGAAAACCTTTCTTAGGGTTCCTTGATAATACTTCTTTTGTATCAAAAATAGGTAACTCGATCTTCTTCGTATCCTCAAGTGTTCTCTTAGCTTCGACATCGGAGGTACTAATATTAAATATCTACGATCTACTCTTCTTTTCTTCAATCAAGTGCACGATCCTTCTGGTCATAAAGTCTTTTAACTATTGTTTCTTCTGTTCCAACACTTTCTCTTCTTCTCTTCGTCTAGCATGTTCTCTATCAATCCAAGGTTTTCCTATGAGCATGGTAAACAGGGCGTTTTCTTCAACAAATTTAATGATCTCAAAGTCTTCCTCTCTCAAATTTCCATTGATAGTCATAGGTATCCGGGTGATCCTTCCACAGAGGTTTACTAGCTTTCCTTTGAAGAAACTTGTTCCTCCTAGGGAAGGGATCATGGCAGGCTTTCCTATATCTTCCCAAGTTCTTTATGGCATAATGTTCACTTGTGCTTCTTCATCAAGTGTACAGTCAATGTCAAAGTCCCCTATTCTTGCTTCGATTTGCTCCTTTTCTTTGAATATCTCTGATAGCCTAACATGTCGGTGGTCATTCAAGGTATCTCTCAGCTATAGCAATATCTTTTCTGATTCCTTCTGGGTTTCCGCTATAATCTTGGTCTCTTGATCTCCCTCAGGGTTTTCTTGTTCCATATTCATCTTCTCAAGCCTTGCAATCATTCTAGGGAAATCCAATACTTCATGGTCCATAGCCTTAACACAGAGGAAACTAGTTCTTCTCCCAGGGCATTCTTTAGCAAGATGTCTTGGTCGTCTGCAACTATAACAAAGAGTTAATCCTCTCGTCCATTTAGATGTTCCCCAACTCCTTCTGTACTATGCACCAGGATCATGGTGGCTAACCTGAAAAAAACTTTTTCTAGGATCCTGCATCCACTTGTTAGTCCAGACATTCTTTTGATGCATAGGTATAACATATCTATCACTATACTTATCAGATTTATTCATATCAAACTTTCTTTCATCTATTAATGCTCTAGTTTTGAATCTAGGACAGAATCTATCAAACATACCTAGATCCATGCTTTAGAAACAAAAAAAATTCACTTATCTTACTTCTACAGAGCAGAAAGCTTCCAGATCTAAAACTTTTAACTATTCTTACCTTTATCAAGGCATAGAGCTTATAGATCTTACCTTTTTCTTCGTAGATCTGACTTCTTTTCTTCAGATCTGACCTCTCTTTCTTCAGATCTAACCTCTCTTCTTAGCACAAAGCTTCAGAGGTCAAACATAACACTGCGCACTAGGGCAACAGATCTACGCACAGAGATTATTTCACACAAAGATTCTTCTTCTTCAGTTCCAAGCAATCACAGTTCCAGGTCCCGGCAATGGAACCATTTGTTGGCACAGAGGCAAACCCAAGGTTCAACGCTCAACAACGCACCAACAAAGCCCTAACTATTGGACCTTTCGGCAACACCTGGGAAGCAGATGAAGTCTCACCCGAGGTAGAGGCAGGGTGGTTGCAAGACTCAAGTGTCTGCAACCTTAACTAGGACACAGATTTGTGATTATCTTTCTTACACTGCACTTAGCATCAGTTATTCCTTAACATACATTCATTAATATACTTCACAGAAGTCATAGAGCATCGTAGTGGATACTTATACTAAGAATGATTCAGTACTTATTCACAACAATATAGGTTAGATTCAACAGATCCAGCACTAAGCATCTCATATATCAAATCTAATGTTCATGCATTCATCAACAGAACAGAGCATGACTAGATCTACTTAACCACATCGAGTACTTATCCAAGAAAGAGATACATACATAAGAGCGAAGAACAAAACACTATACACACAGTTATCGTGGTTCACCCCCACCCTGGGGCTACGTCCACAAAGTCTTCTTTATCTTATTCTAGTCAAGTAGTTACAGCACAGAGCTTTAACAACCCTTACTTTGCATAGGATAGAAGATCTGCGCAGCTCGCTAGATCCTTCTTCCTTGCTCTTCAGCATCAGACTATAACAACCTACACTTAGCTCTCTGATCTCATGCACGGAGCACTCTAAGATACATCTGATCACACAGATCCCATTAGTAGAACTAAGCTTTCATTCATACATCACAAAGATGTACTACATTACTATCTCTCCTAACTTACTATCTATATTGCCTATTTATAGATTACAAAATGGACCTAAACGTGGGTAAATCCATGGGTCGACATCCCTTTCCCGTTACATCAACCCAAAACCCTAAAATGGACCCCAAAATGGGTCTTGCTTCCTTATTTTTTTCTTCGCGTTGCGCTCCTTCCTTGGCAAGCTGTTGCAGTCCCAAAAGTGGTCGAGTAAGACCAAGTACTCTTCAAAACATGGTCAAGGGCCAACAGAAATATTGGCCACAATGGAAGCCTTTCCTTCCATGAATTGTTTTAGATGCATCTGTTTTTCAGGGATGGCAACCATTTCTAGGAGGGTTTCATCTGCTTTCATATTGTCCAATTGATTCAAGATATTGTATTTAGAAGAGGGGAGAGGGGGAGTGCCTCCTTGACTCTTAGAAACCTTAGGAACCTAGGGCGTAACAATGGTTGAGGATGAACTGGGGCTGGAAKAACTACGGGGAGGATCAAATTTTCCTTTGGGGGCATAGACTTTGTTCCTAGTATTGATGACCATGACATCCTCTGGCTCTACAAAGTCTAGGACAACGATAGTAGCTTCTGGCCTTTTACCAAAGATCTTATCTCTGGCACTCTTMTTCACCTCACATGTGGTTTCTTCATGGTGTTCCTCACAAAATTTACACCAACTCCGAGGCAGGATAGCCTTAGGCTAAAAATTGTTTTCAATCAGATTTCTAAAAGGGGGTGCAGAAGAGGATGAAGCTCCAGGGGTGATAGGGGAGACAGTACCCTTCCGCTCAAATGTTATCATATGATTGTTCATATCTTGTACTATATGTAAGAGAGCGGATATATCTGTCTGTTTAACTAATTCTCCCTAGGGTAGACCAGTTCGTTCAAGTTGTTCTTCATACTCTGAGCAAGTTTGCAAGGCGTAACTGAGATTATCAATGGATTTTTCCTCAAGCCTATGACAACAAGGAGAAGGAAATGCATTGTAGTAATGCATGAAAGCGGATTGGTTCTAAGGGTGAATAAGTTCAGGGATTTGATTGTACAACTTGGTGAAACACAAGTTGAAAGACTTGATGGTCTCACCTTCCTTGTAGGTAACATTATTTTATTCCCTTAACTTCTCGGTTGGGCTTTTAGATTGCCCATAAGTTGATCTCAACCAGTATATTAATGCCTCCCAAGTAGCCAGAATCTTAGGAGGAAGCTCAAAGAAGTCGGTTTCATCCTTTCCTTCCAAGGAATTGACGAATAGGCGCATGTAAGTATCGTTGTCGTTGGCCCCTATATTGTGACAAGCATTAGAATATGCCACTAGGTGTTCATTGGTACTGACAGTGTTATTCCCCGAAAAATTAGGCAGGTGCTCTTTAAACATTTTGAAGTGGATGAGTAGCAGGTGCGAGGTTAAGAGGAGAGGAAACATGCCACGGTGTGGTTGTGGCATCTTCTTCGAACTGAAAAAGTCCATACTTTTTGATGAATTTGGTGGGGTTCGTAGTAGATTGGATAGGGATATGATGGCTGTACAAGATACCAATCACCGATGATGATGAATATTGGGAATATGGAGCACTTCCAGTGCCACTAGAGCCTCCACTAGATGGCATCTTGTGGATGATAAATGAGGGAAAGAAAGACAAGCTGGATGAATTAGATAAATTCCTCCTTAGAGCACTTTGTTTGACAAATAACACTACGTTTCTTCTTTTTATTTCAGCAATAGAATTGATTTCAGGTGACAAATCCCTTTTTCTTCTAGAAGCACAAGAATCTAAGGACATGAAAGAAAGGCCAAAATTGAAGAAACAAAAGGTTATTATTGATTTCTAGACTGTCTACGTCTAGCTTCCAATTGTTCTTGACCACTAATATCTCATTAAGTTGCTTCCCAAGAACGTTTAAGATCAGCATGGGTCCTGGCAGTGTCTAAAATAGTATGAAACAATTTCAGAGCAATGTTGGTCTGGTCTTGGAGACCGGGCTCTAGATTGGGTTGCCTCGCAGCAGGAACAGTCATTAAGAGAAAAACAGTCAAATAATCAATAACTGAAAAGGAAAGATGTATCGATGAAAATCGAGTATAAAAATTAATCGGAGAGATATCAAACATCTCCCCAGTATGGTCGCCAAATAAATGTTGAGGAAAAGATATGAATTGATCTTACTCAATCATTTTCATACTTTACTTGGCTAAAGAAAAGTAGACGGGAATATCACTCTAGGTTTATAGCCAACAAAAATAACGTCCTAACTCACAAGTATTAATTATGAGTGCTTAGGCTAGTCTTTTATCAACAAAAAGCTTGTTGGAAATTCATTTTTTATGTAATTTTCTGAATATAATAGTTGTTGAAATAATTGTAAGAACATAAGTAAAGACACCAAGATGATAATCAAGATAGATGAGGCATAAAAAAATCTTTTATTTCATTCCAATTCACCAAAGATTCATTTTCTTTACAAAATCTCATATAGAAATCTTGGACCAAAGTCAAACTTAGACATCCCTGATGGAACATACAAAAGGACCTCTGACAGAAAGCCAAAACTGAACTCTAAAAGTTGGATCATCTTGCCATATATTGTTGCCCACTTGACTCTGGACAATAGCCTTTATCAGTCATGAAAAATAATTCACAAACAGACAAGTCTACACAGACTAGAAAAGATAGATCAACACCTCTGAAGAACAACTGTCTGAATGATTTGATTCAGCCCTAAATATTGTTGTCTACAATAAGACTCTTAGCATGCTTCTGCTTCTATCCTCCTCTTGTTCCTCCCTTTCGTTTTTCTTTTAGCAAATTAGAATTGGTTGAAGTAGTTGAACCAACTCATTAGTTAAGTTAATTAAAGACTTAACTAACTTTAGTTAGGGGGAAAAGTAATAATCATAAAAAAGGTCATAAATAAATAATAACCAGTAGGTGGGACCCCTTGTGACTCCTTTTAGTTAAGAAAAACATACCTCCTTGTGTCTCCCATCAACATATTTACTTCTGGCAATTTTAGCTCATGAAATTTGAAATTGTTTCAAAAGTAATACTCATATATCCAAAATAAAACATGTTGTCCAAAGATCCATGAAGTCAACTGTCATAAAACAATAGATAATATAAAACTCTTTAGCCATATTTCCCAGTCTGCGATGCAACCTTTCCCTGGTTGCTGCTCTCACCTCTTGATTTTCCTGAATTTTCCTTAGGTTGTGCAGAGCCTTTAGGCTTAATCGCGTTGATCAAGTGGGAACAATCGTCCCTCAAATGAATCTGAGAAGACAGGGATTTGTCAGAGTCATTGGAGGGTAAGGAAGGGGTAGCAATGGCTTTTCCTTTATCAAGTTCATGGTGGGCTTCAATCTTCAATATCTTGCTAGCATGGGAGGATTGCACTGGCGAGTGGTTAGGGGCAGCTTGGACAATGGGGTTCAAAGGTGGAGGAGCAGGAAAAGACAAGTTGGGCCAGCCATGATGTTGGGAGACTGTCAGATGGAAAATCTCCTTCCATCCATCATTTTCAGGGACCTCAGGTTGTAAGGAGAAATGAGGAGGTACAGGGATATTAGGGGCTTGCGGGGCTTGGAAAGGAGGCCTTTCAGACCTAGGTTGGACTCTTCCCTTCCCAATCCAATTAAATAATCTAGCATGAAACAATTTGCCAAGCTCTTCTGAATCAGCGTCAAAATGTATGGAAAACATGGGCCTTCTTGGGCCTTGATTCCAGTTACCTCTACCTCTATTTCCTCGGCCATGGCTTCCTCGACTGAAAAAACTCATCCTGCATGTGTGATCGATTAACAAATAGTATTTTAAATAACCATACATGACAAATCTTAAAAATATGAAATAGATTTGGCTCAGAATGTATCAGACTCATGCAGTCCAATCCATGCAAATTGCTTTACTATTAATCACGAGTAGGGGGGTGAAACAGGGTTCTGGGATATGTGAGGGATTTTTATTGAGAGAAAATATGATATAATGAAATGGGAGAAGCATGGTCACTGCTCAATGACAACAACAATCAATTGTAAAGAAAACCAATAAAACATCACTGCAATTGACACGGGACACTACCACTTTCATCCATTTTAACATAGAAATTCTCTTGAATGTAATCAATCTCAGAACAGGGAGTGAAAAAGGAATATGGGAGGTGACGGGGTTTGTAATTAGCCGAAAGTGAAATAATGGAAGGGAAGAAGGACGATTATTTTTCATGGAATTAATTAAGTGATCCATAAAACATTTTTGTGAAAGGAGATGCATCAACCATCAATCACTTGACTAAATAATAATTTCTATGTATTTAACAAGTTCACTGTTCATAATCAAATGTCCAACACAGTGCCATCACAAAACAATAGTCATCCTATACAATCTGTAAAAGGATTGTGTTCCTTTATTTGCATCTTATAACAATTTCCCAAACAGGAGCCATCCCACTCTGTTAACCATCGAAAACAACCACTGCCCATGTGTTTATTCAATCCACAACTATACTAAAAAATCATGTTTTCAAAATAATAATAAAGTCACTATTACTACAATAGAGCCCATCCAAATGTAATGATATTCGTTAACATATATAGGCAATAAAAAAATAATCAAAATCAAATTTCCAAAACCTGAATTGACCATTTACAATCAACGTCCACCATTCCAACACAAACTATGTGCTGAATTATTCAATCATGCAAGTGTAACTCTGTCACTTTGCAAGCCCAATTCCATGTGATTTTAAAAGTTGGGCCATCCATTCAACATGACGAGGTATGAACAACATTTCTTAACAAATGATCAATTGCAACAAAACATGCTCAAAAACATGGTGGGTATCCCTGAGTGTGAGAAACCAAGCTAGCCATATCATACACAGTGCGCAATCATCAAAATGCTATGATGCAATATCTCCATTTAACAAATCAAACACACAATCACAGTAATAAATCAATCCATCGCGCTGAGTCATTAATAATATAGTATGACTTCAATTTAGTCCAACTGTAATCAACTATGTTATGTGAACTCAGACTGACACAATCAAACAATCATAAGGATACAGTGGATAAAATTTCTACAGTCATCCGATTCAATAACCATCCGGTCCCCAAAGAAAACTATAGTTACCATGACCATTACTTCATTGTGAAAAACCACCATATACATAATGCAATATGCATGAGCAACGTCAAGCATTTGTAACCAATGCTAGCTAAACATCCAAACAATCCTTAGTGTAAAATAGCAGTGATTGTGTATCGACCAACTAATTCATCAGTGTCGTAAAATAAATTGACCTAACAAGTTGTGACAACCACGCATACCCACGCATCCATTCGAATTGGGGTAGTGTCCCTCTCAATTAAACAATACTGAGTTATTAAACATAAAGAGAGCGACTATGTAACTTGAGTTGTGCAGATAACAAGTAGGGTTTACTTATACAGAGGCAGTAACTAAATGCCAAACCAATACGACTGTCATATAGCCAACTGAACGAGTTTGTACTAAAAAATAGTCGGCAATACACAACCATCTAGAAATCAAGTGGTAAACCCAACAGGCCAGGCTGGTGTTCCATGTCAACCCTCAGACCTGTGGAGTTAAACGTTCGCACTATGACTAACATAGGAAATCTAGAGCCAACTTCCTTCAATGGTGAAAAACCTCGATACCAATAGTGCATACACAGAGGGAACCATGAATTATTCTCAGATAGATAACAAGTCCCGAGACAGGAGGGTTACCACAAAGGAGTGAGGTTCCAACCCGATCGATAGTGATGCTTAACGCGCGCAGTGTGTAACCCTTGTGGCTCTTAGGTCAAACAACCACAACACCGAGGTGATGACAAGGCCGAGTAAGAAAAAGAGAGCCCATTTTGTGGCCTTTAGTGATGAAATCAACCATTTCCCAAATGAACAAAAAACAGTGATGAAGAGTGCCTTCAGCCATTAAGCCCATAAAAAATAGAGACTGGACAAATGATGCGCACGCGTGGGGATAGCCAGCCAAGCAAACCAACAAAAAAACCTCCAACTAAACCAACAATATCACAGAGATCCCCTATGGATGCTAGCACCCAGGATGGACCAAATAATACTATGAATCCAAGACTATTGCAGAAGAATCATCAAGCTTCATTCCAAGAACACAATTTTACACAGTTGCAACCTTAAGGAAAACACAAACCGATACACCCGAGCCATTAATCATTTCATAATTAGAGCAGACTTCATGAATGGCCAAAAAAAGACATACATGTAATCGGATTCCTTAAAATGAGAGTTGGTCGAGCGGTTCCTCTTTGCTAAGAAGTTGGATCATAACCACAACAGCAAGATCGAACAATATCCCGACTAAGGTGGCAGCTAACGGGACGAGTAAAAGTGGCGTGCAGTAAATGCACGTCGCCTCCACCCACAATTCATTTACTCCTCGGTACATGCCAACCAATTCCTCATTAACACCATTAATCAAATCATGTATCGAAACCATCACCATATTACAAAGCTAAATCGCATAACCATTAGTGTCCATCACTTTGTCAAAATGTGCCACCCCTATTTTTTCCATCTTATTTATATTTCCAATATAACTCAATTTAAAACGCATAACCATTACCAATATTTCCCTGCCAATATGCGCCACCAACATTTCATACCATATGTGTATTCACCATATAATTCAATCACCATTGCATAACCATTTACTTGCTAACTAGGATTTAACAACAATTGTTTAGTCTTTTATGCATGTAGTATAGTATATAGGATAGCTTTAAATTATTCACATTTGCAATTGTTTCTCATTTCCTTCCAATTGTTCACAGGTAGTATAGTAAATTTGCAGAATTAGGTCCATTCTCTTTTCACTTGTTATAATGTTTTTACCTTTCTCAAAACTGCCCTCCATGTAATTTCACTAGCATGTTTGTTGTGTAGGTGAGATTAGAACAAATAGCAATGATATATAGGTTGTAGTAACATAAGGAATCAATATTTCATAAGCTCAAATCATAACCAGTAACAACAAGATCTCATCAACCATGTAAGTCATGTCGCAAATCATCACAACATCAAAAAATGAACAGATATGATCTTCAATAGGTCAAGGGGGTCCCACCTACTAGTATTATTTATCTTTTATAATAATAGGTTTTAGCAACACTTTGCGGGCGAAACTACGTTGACGTTTTTAATCGTCAACATTGCCAAGCCATGCCTTGCCTTGCCATGTCATTCCATGCCATGCCTTGCTAGGCCTTGCCTTGTTATTCCATGCCATGTCATGCCTTGCCTTGCCATGCCATGCCATGCCTTGCATTTCCTTGCCTTGTCATGCCTTACCTTGCTTCCCATGCCTTGCCTTGTCTTGTCTTGCGAAGCCATGTCTTGGCTTTCCATGCCATGCCATGCCATGCCTTGCCTTGTTTTGCCATGATTTTCCTTGTCTTGTTTTTCCAAGCCATGCCTTGCCTTGCCATGCCTTGCCATGCCATGCCATGCCTTGTCTTGCCTTTCCATGTATTTCCTTACCATGCCATGCCTTGCCTTGCCATGCCATGCCTTGCCTTTCTATGTCATGCCATGCCTTGCCTTGCTTTGCCTTTCCTTTCCATGCCATTGCATGCCTCAATGTCATGCCTTGCCTTGCCTTGCCATGTCTTTCCTTGATAATACATGCCTTGCCTTGCCATGTCTTTCCTTGATAATACATGCCTTGCCTTGCCATGACATGCCTTTACATGCCATGCCATGCCATGCTTTCCCTTGCCATGCCTTTCCTTGCCTTACCATTCCTTGTCTTGCCTTGCCTTGCCAAGCCATGACTGTCCTTTCCATGGCATGCCATGCCATGCCTTGCCTTTCCATGTCATGCCTTGCCTTTCCATGCCATGTTATACCTTTCCTTGTCATGCCATGATTTTCCATGCTATGTCATGCCTTGCCTTTCCATCTCATGCCTTGCCTTGCCTTCATTTTCCATGTCATGTCATTCCATGCCTTTCCATGCCATGCCTTTCCTTGCCTTGTCATTCCTTGAATTTCCTTTCCTTTCCATGCCATGCCTTTCCTTKCCTTGCCTTTATAAGCCATGCCTTTCCTTGCCATGTCTTTCCATGCCTTTCCTTGCTATGTCATGCCATGCCATGCCATGTATTTCCTTGCCATGTCATGCCATGCATTTCCTTGCMTTTTCATGCCATTCCTTGTCTTTACATGCCATGCCATGCCTTGCCTTGCTATGCCATGCCATGCCTTGCATTGTCTTTCCATGCCTTGCCTTGGCTAACCACAATTCATCTAAAAGGAACTTTCATTATGATATTCATAAAACTAATTGTTTGTAAAAATATAGTTATTTTCATTGTTAGAGAGAATTTTTTTTCAAGTTAATTTAATAAAAAAATAATGGCATTCATGTATCATACTTGGGTTTTTTTTCTTGAAAAAAATAATGCTTGTACTAAATGAAAAAGTTTAATACCTAAAAATTACAATCAAAGGACTTATTAAGCATGTAATTTTACAACTTGTTATTCCATATATCTTAGATAAAAACACTTGCATGAGAATTTCAATGGCATAACATAATCTCTCTTTATTCATATACCTTAGGTAGCTTCATAGTTGTGAAACATGGATTATCATAATTAATAGGATTTACACAGAAATGGATGTCACTAAATAGGTTTATGTTCCATCCATATGGTGTAGTCTCATTATACTATTGATCCACAATTTCTTTTGGATTACATGGAAAACAACATAACTTCAAGGCCTTATTTAAAATCAAAGAAATAAAAACAAATCTTTTAACTCAATAAATTTTATAACAAGATATAGCATGTAGACCTAGACCTTTCCTTTCCTTGCCATGTCTATCTTTCCTTATCCTGGTCATCTCTTGACTTGGCTTGCCTTGCATTTCCTTTCCTTCCATTTCCATACCTAGACCTAGACTTAGACCTAGACATTGCCTCACCATGCCTTGCCTTGTATTTCCATGGTCTAGGTCATGGTATTGGTCATGGTAATCGTGTAGGTCTAGGTCTAGGTCTATGTCATGGTCAATATGGTTTAGGTCTAGCTCTATTGACAACATGTCCATGAATGGCTTGAGGAGGTGAGTTGAAACTCACGATAAAACTCAAATGATGACTCAGATGGATGAATCATCAATTGCATTGGATCCATGACACCGATTTTCAGCTAGTGGGGCCCCTACACTGTTATTCCATTGCCTGAAAAAGTGTTTGTTGGAGGATCTCTGGGACTAGGGTTTTTCTCAATGAGGCATAATGAAATTTATGAACAAGAGATCGATTTTCAAGAACATTGTGTCGAGGATTGTGGGTAGCATGTTCACATGGGCCTTGGCCAAACAGATGTGTGAGAGCTTACATAACTTTGTTATGTTGCTCGGTTTGGATTTTATGCCCCCGGACCAAATTTCCAACATGTCCCCGAATGGCTTGAGGAGGTGAGTTGCAACTCATGATAAATTTCAAATTGGGACTCGGATGGACGAATTGTAGGTTGCATTGGATCCAAAGCACTGGGTTTCAGCTAATGGGGCCCCTCCGTTATCATTTTGTTGCCCAGAAAAGCGTTTATTGGAGGATCTCTGGAAATAGGGTTTTGTCCAATGAGGTATAATGTAATTTCCGAACAAGAGAGATTTTGAAGAAAAGTGTGACTGACAATTGTGGGTAGTGTGGTCGCATGGGCCTTGGATAAATATATGTGTGAGAGATTAAGGAACTTTGTTATGTTGCTCGGTTTGGATTTTATGCCACCAAACCAAATTGCTAACATGTCCCTAAATGGATTGAGGAGGTGAGTTGCAACTCGCGATAAAACTAAAACTCAGACTCAGATAGACAAAACATCGATTGCATTGGATCAAGGACATTGGGTTTCAGCCAGTGAGGCCCCTCCGTTGTCATTTTGTTTCCCGGAAAAGCATTTGTTGGAGGATCTTCCGAACTAGGGTTTTTCTCAATGAAGCATAGTGCAATTTATGAACAAGAGGTTTATTTTCAAGAATGTTCTGTCGGGATATTGTGGGTAGTGTGTTCATGTGGTTATTATCAAAACATATGTGTGGGATCTTACAAAACGTCGTTATGTTGCTCATTTTGGATTTTATGTCCCCAGACCAAATTTCCAAGATGTCTCTGAATGGCTTGAAAAGGCGAGTTGCAACTCACGATAAAACTCAAACAAGGAATCAGATGGATGAATCGTCACTTGCATTGGATCCAGGGCACTGATTTTCAGCTAGTGGGGCCCCTTCGTCGTCATTTTGTTTCCCGAAAAAGCATTTTTTGGAAGATCTCTCTGACTAGGGTTTTTCTCAATGAGGCATGGTGCAATTTCTGAACAAGAGGTCAATTTTCAAGAACATTATGTCTGGTGATTATGGGTAGTATGGTCACATGGCCCTTGGCCAAACAGTTGTGCAAGAGATTACATAACTCTGTTATGCTTCTCGATTTGGATTTTATGCCCTTGGACCAAATTACTAACATGTCCTTGGATGGCTTGAGGAGGCGAGTTGTAAATCACAATAAATCTCAAACCGAGACTCGAATGGATGAATCGTCAGTTGCATTGGATCTAGGGCACCAGGTTTCAGCTAGTGGGGCCCCTCCTCTATCATTTTGTAGCCCAGAAAATCATTTGTTGGAGGATCTCCAAGAGTAGGGTTTTGCTCAATAAGGCATAATGCAATTTCTGAACAAGAGGTCAATTTTTAAGAACATTGTGTCAGACAATTGCGGGTAGCGTGGTCGCATGGGCCTTGGTCAAACAGATGTGTAGGAGCTTACGAAAATTCATTATGCTGCTTGGTTTGGATATTATTCCCCCAGATCAAATTTCTAACATGTCCTTGAATGACTTCAGGAGGCGAGTTGCAACTCATGATAAAACTCAAATGGGGACTCAGATGGATGAACCTTCAATTGCATTAGATTCAAGGCACCGGGTTCAAATAGTGGGGCCCTTCTGCCATGATTTTGTTTCTCAGAAAAGCATGTGTTGAAGGATCTCTAGGATGAGGGTTTTTCTCAATGAGGCATAGTGCAATTTTTGAACAAGAGGTCAATATTCAAGAACAATGTATTAGGAAATTATGGGTAGCGTGGGCGCATGGACCTTGGCCAAACAGATGCGTGGGAGCTTACAAAACTTTGTTATGCTACTTGGTTTGTATTTTATTCCCTCATGATAAAACTCAAAACGAGACTCGGCTGGACAAACCGTCAATTGCATTGGATCTGGGGCACCAGGTTTCAGCTAGTGGGGCCCCTTCATTGTCATTTCATTGCTCGAAAAAGTGTTTGTTGGACGATCTCTGGGACTAGGGTTTTTCTCAATGAGCCATAGTGCAATTTATGAACAAGAGGCCGATTTTCAAGAACATTGTGTCGGGCGATTATGGGTAGCATGGTCACGTGGGACTTGGACAAACATACGTGTGGGAGCTTATGAAATTTTTTTATGTTGCTCGGTTTGGATTTTATGCCCCCAGACCAAATTGCCAACATGTCCCCGAATGGCTTGAGGAGGTGAGTTGCAACTCATGATAAAACTCAAATCGGGACTCAGATAGAAAAATTTTCGGTTGCATTGGATTTGGGACACCAGGTTTTAGCTAGTGGAGCCCCTCCATTGTCATTTCGTTGCCCAAAGAAGCGCTTGTTGGAGGATCTTTAGGACTAGGGTTTTTCTCAGTGCTTATTACATATGTTTAACAATTTAACACCTTATAAGGCTAGACATGGCATGGCATGGCAAGGCAAGGCATGGCATGGCATGGAAAGGCAAGGAAAGGAAAGACATGGCAAGGAATGGCATGATAAGTGAAGGAAATTCATGGCATGGAAAGGTAAGGCATGGCATGGCATGGCATGGCATGGCATGGCATGGCATGGCAAGGCAAGGTATGGCAAGACATGGCATGGCATGGTATGGAAAGGCAAGGCATGACAAGGCATGTCATGGCATGGCAAGGCAAGGCATGGCTTGGCAAGGTAAGGTAAGGCATGCCAAGGCAAGGCATGGCATGGAAAGACAAGGAATGGCATGGAAAGACAAGGCATGGATTGGAAATGCAAGGAAAGGAAAGGCATGGCAAGGAAAGGCTTGACAAAGCATGGAATGGAATGGAAAGGCATGGAATCGCAAGGCAAGGCATGGCATGGAAAGGCATGGCATGGCATGGAAAGGAAATGCAATGCAAGGCATGACATGGCATGGCAAGGCAAAACATGGCATGGCATGGAAAGCAAGGCATGGCATGGCATGGCAAGGCACGGCATGGATTGACAAGGTAAGGCATGTCTTGGAAAGGAAAGGCAAGGCATGGAATGGCAAGGAAAGGCATGGAAAGGAATGGCATGGCAGGCAAGGCAAGGCAATGTAAGGCATGGCATGGCATGGCATCGCAAGGAAAGGCATCACATGGCGAGGCATGAATTGGCAAGGCAAGGTTTGGAAAGGCAAGGCAAGGCAAGGCATGGAATGGAAAGGCATGGCATGGCATGGAAAGGCATGGCATGGCATATCATGGTATGGCAAGGCAAGGCATGGCATGGAAAGAAAAGGCATGGCTTGGAAAAGAAAGGCAAGGCATGGCATGGCATGGAAAGGCATGGCATGGCATGGCATAGAAAGGAAAGGCATGACATGGCATGGTATGGCATGGCATGGCATGACAAGTGAAGGCAATGAAAGGAATTACATGGAAAGGCAAGGCATGGCATGGCATGGTATGACAAGACAAGGCATGGCATGGAATGACATGGCAAGTGAAGGAAAGGCAAGGCATGGTGTTGGCACAGGGGCATACCCAGGGTTCAACGCTTCAACAACACACCAACAAAACCCTAACTGCTTGCCCTTTCGGCAACACCTGCGAAGCAGGTGAAGTCTCACCTGAGGTAGAGGCAGGGGGGGTTACAGGACTTAAGTGTCTGTAACCAAGCTAGGACACAGATCTGTGATTAAAACACTTCGCAAAGTACTTAGGAACAACCTGCATCAACCCATTAGTCTATTCACGTCGCAGATCAAACCCTAAGTATAGATCGACGCAGTAACAATGATAGCATACACATCGCACTTAGCTTCATAATTTATATCTATCACATTCAACATAATTAAAGCACTAAGAATTCATAGATCTATCTCTCATACATAAAAATCATTGCACTAAGAAGATCCACAACTTAAACATTATAACACATGCAAACCATCAACACAAGATATACGTGGTTCACCCCAGTGTGGGGGTACATCCACCAATTGCTTCTTCTTATTTATTATTCTTCAAACTCTTACATTCATCTACTCCTGTGCACTAAGCCACATAGCCAAGATTCACACCGGACAAGTTATCTGTGCACTAAGCACCAGATCCACCTTCCCAAAATCAGGGCAAGGCACAGAGCCAACTCCTCTATCAAGCACAGAGCCTTACATACACAGTATGTTGCACTAAGCTACTCAGAACCAATTGATGTTAGCTGCTACTTTCTCTTGCACTTAGCTACATACCTCTCCCTTGCACTAAGCTACATACATCTCTCTTCTACATTACATTCTTACATATGTATACTTTTACATTCCTTACAAAAAGGCATAATCATGGGTAAACCCATGGGCCGAAATCCCATAAACCCTAATGAACCCCTTGTTGGGTCCACAAAACAAGTGAGATCCCATGATCTCAGCTCCGTCTGGGCACTCCATCTTTGACCAGCCTATCAAAGTCCAAAAAGGTGGTCAAACCTGACCAAGATTTCCTCAAAACTTGGTCGAGGGCCAACAAGCCCCCAACACTCACATGTTACTCATCCCGATTCACTCAGATCTGGGCAACACTACTTCTAAGGCCTCGAGCTTAGCTCGAGCTGCCTCAACTTGCTACTTTGCCTGAGCCTCCTTCTCAGGGAACTCATGCATCATTTTCTCTGTAACAGGCCCTTCCAGGCATTGTTCTACTATCAGAACCACTTGGTCCAGTTGTGAGTCGTGTCCTTTGATCTCTTCGAACACCGTGTAGGCTTCATCCTGCACCGCTTGTACCCTTTGTGTGACTTCCATTACTCTACCCTAGATGGCAGTAATATGTTGTTGGATTGCGCTCTGTTCTTGTGATATTTTCATTCTCTCTACCACGGTGAGTAGCTTCATCTGCACCTGCACTGATAGTGCTTGTTGTTGCGCCTCCTATAGTTGTGCTTTCAATTTTCTTAGCTCTGGATATTCTGTGAGGCGTTCATAAGTCTGCGCACTTATGTCACTCAATTGTTTTCATTCTGAAGAGAGGGCTTTGATTCATCCTATTGTTCTCTTAGCGACCTCCTCCCTATGATCCCGCACCTCCTGTGGAGTGCTCGGTACTGCTTGGGTCTTTAACTCTGTTATCCTCGCTTAAATTTGTTGGATGGCCTCAATGAGATTCACCACTTGAACCTTGACTGACTCATACGGATGGTCTCCATTAACCTCTCATGCTCTTTTGGCCCTTGGTTAGGGAAGGAAGCAAAGATCAAGGAAGAAAAGGTGAAATGCGAACTTCGCGGAAGACACAGTGACTGTTACTGGGTCGAAGTGAGCAAAAGAGAAGAAAATACGGAGTGAAGCAAGGAGAAATAAGTCGTTGAACGAGGAAGAAGGATCGTGGACATATCAGCAAGGAAGAAGGATCGTGGACAACTCAGCAAGAAAAAAATCCACCGTTGGATGCTTTGGAGCACCGCACGAGAAGAAAGGAAAGACATGCTGGAGAAGCCCAGAAAATGCAGGTCAAGTTGACCTAGGGTTTTGGTATCTAGGGTTTTATACACCTAGATTTTGACCTAAGGATGTCAGTGAGTGATTGTAATGTATAAATAAAGGTCAAGAGGACCTAGTTTGGGTTGGTACGATATTGTTGTCAATCTAGTTGTAGTGTTGATGTGAGTGATTATTGTATTGGGAGAGAGAAGTGTTGAGTGTGAGAGCCTTCTGGTATTGTAAGATCTTCAGCTGTGTGCAAAGATCAAGTCTTGCAGTTGGGTGCGTAGGAAGGGGAGAGAAAGAGAGAAGAAGAGAGAAGATCTACTAGCTAAGAGTTCAGACAAGAATTGTATTCTTTATCATTAATATATCATAAGCATAGTTCTGTGGATGTAGCCCTAGAGGGAGGGTGAACCATGTATATCTTGTGTCGTATGTGTGATTGATACTTTGATCTCTATTATTGTTATATTGTTATTTGCATTGTTGTGTTAGATCATATCTATATTTGTGCAGAGTAGATCTAAGCTGATAAGTGATTTATGCATATTGTATTGTTCTGTATTAGATCCACCTGATATTCCCCTAGTTGTAGACATATCTGTCCTTCAACTCCCTCATAGCTACTTCGGGTGAGATTGCATTTGCTTCACAAGTGTTGCCGAAAGGGACAGTAGTTAGGGCTTGTTGGTGCACTCTTGGAGCTGAACCCTGGGTCTGCCCTTGTGCCAACAAATGGTTCCGTTGTCGGGACAAGAATCTTCTTGAGGGAATGTCAAGGTGGTTTCCATCGAAGACAGAAATTCAAAAGTGGATAGAGGATCAAGAAAAGGACTTCGTTGGAGCCCAAAACAAGAACCCTAATCTGATTATAGAGGATTGGCTAGGAAAATATATCTTCACCGACATACACGAGATATTCTTTGGAGGAATCCATCAGGAGATATATGAGTGGTTAGCTAGGTTAGCAGATACCCAGTTTGAGATCAGATCTAGATCTCCTGTAATTTGGACATCGGCGTTGATCCAGAAGGTCAAGAGAGTCGATAACGTTGTATCCAGAGCAGTAGATCACTGGTTCGATAGCACCATTGGAGGTTACATCACCGAGTTTGTTGTTGACAGAGTAGAATCGTATAGCCAAGCCAAGAGATATTTTTTCAAAGGACCCGGAGGAAAATTTTTACATTTTCTGAAGTTGAGAATCAAGATGCTCTTGCATGAGAAGAAAATCCTGAAGATACAATAGATTGGTTGGATCTGAAAAAGCTAATGTTCAAGAATTTGGACAGGGACAACGACATTGAAGCTGGACATATGCGCAGTGGAAGAGAATTCAGAGAAGTTCCTCTTGCGAGCCTTTTTAAGGAGAACTACAGCGACGAGGGCTTCTACAATGGAGAAGAGGCAGATCTGACGGACGAAGAACATCCATAACCCACTAGGACATAGGAAGGAGAAGCCAAAGTACCTCGCCAGGACGAGCCAGAAACCTTAGAAACTATGCAAATTGTTGAAGTAAGTACTATTAATCCTCCTGTTGATTTAGTAACACTAAGCAATCAGAATAGTCATAACCACCAGAGTCCTCAGAGTATTATTACTAGCAGTTAAACATCTACTTAGACAGGAAACCTAAGAAGCTCTATGGCAGATGAGATGAGGCTCCCTATCTTTAGGGGAGATGGATCTGAAGATCCTGATCAGCACTGGTTCATGTGTGAAGCCGTATGGAATATTAAAAACATCACTGACGAATTTGTTAAAAGAACCCAGTTTAGCACTACTCTAAGAGATCGCGTGTTGAGATGGTACATGAAAATTGTCCAAGGAATTGCGCAGCCTAAGCCACTGAATGAGATCAAGAATGCGCTGATTGCAGAGCTTAAGAAACCTAAATTGAAGTCTCAATGTATTACAGAGATGAAAGAGATCAAGCAGAAGGTAGCCGAACCTGTCTGGGAATTCGATCAGAGATTCAAGACCTTAACAGGTCGATTGACTTTTCAAATCGCAGACGAGAAGAACAAAGAATTATTCATTGTTTCCCTTTTACCACACATCAGAGTTCCTCTGATGCAACAGAAGATTGCTTCACGGTTTGAGGCATTGGAGATCTCCATGAAGATTGAATCAACCCCTATGGGAGAATCCAGCTCAGGTATGAGCCAGATCTTGAGTTATCTAACTAGTTTGTCTTTGCAGGTCGAAGATATGAAGAAATATAAGGGAAAAGAAAAAAGAGAAGACATCTAGTGTGTCAGATGCAAATCAAAGGGCCATGAGAAGGATAATTGTCCCCTATTCCAATAATATCTAGCCTCTGGAGCCCTGAGCCCCTTGAAGCAAGTCACATTACCCTGTTGCGAATTATGCATAAACAGACATTGCCCAAGTGAGTGTTATTACATGTAGAAATACGTTCAGACACCCACAAATTTATATTGCACGTTCTATAATTCAGTAGGGCATGATGATAGAGATTGTCGGGCTTACGATCTCATGCATGAAAGGTCAAGAGACATATACAAAATTCAGGGCGAAGTACAGCAAGAAGGAAACACTCTGGAGTACAACTCTCCTGGGAGAGGAAACTTCAATCCTCGCGGTGGATTCAAAGGACGAGGACGAGGAGGAGGTATGGGTTGACACCGATGACAGATAATCTGTTATAACTGCGCACAACAAAGACATCTAGCAAGGGACTGTCAGAACCCTTGTACCACTTGCAGTTATTTCAATTCCTTCGAGCATGTTATTGAGGATTGTTCAGTATTGTTGGCTAAGCTTCAGGAAAGACGAGGACCTCAGCAGAACCCGTAGATATAGTTAATCAAAGAATAACCCTGCGGAGAAAACCCTAGATTCGCTATTATTACTCAAGGAGGCGTTGTTACAGGAGAAGACAGACTGAACCAAGGAAAGACTATAGAAGACTCAGGAATCAGGAAAGCTGCAGAGAAGAACCAAACTTTTGATGTAAATAAAGAAAGACAAATATTTGAAGAGGCAAGAAAAGAGTTCAAAACAGATCAAGGTTCTTCATCAAATACATGACCAGAAGTGAGAGAATATGGAATGCCTCAAGAATTCGATCAGTCTTCTTCGCCAAAAGGAGGAAAATAGGTAAGAAAGCTCATGGAATTTCTATATACTTGTATTAAGTTGATTCAGGATGAAAGCGTTGTACAAGAGATACAAAACCTAATCAGACAATATGATCTAGGAAATATAGACCCCTTACTGAATAGGGTAGTACACCAAATTGCAAGAAGGAGAAGGACAAATAAAGAGTTACACTTGAATGCTCAAATAGGAGAGTATGACATAGACTATGTGGTCCTCGACTTAGGGTCGGAGGTCAATGTCATGACGAAGCAAACTTGGGCATGGGAAAACCGAAGTTGATCTATTCCCCTATCAGGCTTAGGATGGCTAATCAGCAAGTTGTCTACCCATTTGGATGGTTGGAGCATGTCCCTGTGGAAATCGACGGAGTAAGAACGTTTGCAAATTTTGAAGTAATTGAGATAGTTGATGACAGTTGCCCTTACCCTGTGTTATTAGGAATTGATTGGGCCTTCAATAATTTCACTATGGTTGATTTAAAGAAAAGACGTATGAAATTTGAAAAGGATGGCCTTAGGGTCATCACACCTATAGATCCATATGAAGGTCAGTGATACAAAGAACCCATCAGAGAGGAAGACCGCACATACGAACTGGAAAACATATACAAACTAATAGCAATAGTAGGATTACATCAATCCTACAGCCGATGGGAATCTAAGCTAGCGAAGTGAGAACACGTGTTCATTAGATTTAGAAGAAGCACTGGAAAACTGGTAGAACCAGATGTATGAAGTATCTACTAGAAGATGTGCTAGATTGACCAGAGAAGTTCACTGGATCAGCACGACAGTGAGTAACTTACCCACATTTGATGGTCTCAACCCTTTAGAATCCTTCCTATCATACTTTGAAGAAAGTGTACCAACACAACAAATATTACTAGCAATGGATGAGGCCCTGAAAGCTACACCAACAAGATGGTGGGGGACACACAAACGTAATATTACAGATTGGACACAATGTCGCACTTTGATGACAGCGCAGTTCTCAGCACAAACCGAAAGCTGCGAAGTATGGTACACAGGTTGAAGCTACCCAAAGTACCATGTGCGAAGTTGCGAAGAGGCCTGGAGCGACATTCCACGAGAGAAGTGGGTGCACAAATTCATTAACACTCTAGACACCACCCCTGTCAACTGGTACCTTCAAGCAGAACTACACCTCGTCATTGCAAATTGGGAAGGTATGGTTCAAAATTTTGTAACCACCTTTTTATTTGAAAGTCAATATCCTTCAATAGATCAAGCATTACATATTTTGAGACAGAAAGTATTTGAGGAAGCATCTGTCCTCCCTATGGAACAAGAAGAGGATGAATGTACTGCACCTCTCTAGAAACTGCAAAGTTGACAACATCAATGATGATGAAGACGATGATCCGAGGAAGGTGAACATCGCAAAAACAAAAGGCCAGAGAGATGTGGAAGGACCAGGAGTTGAGTTACCATTTATTGGAAAGCCAATCAAGATTAAAAAATTCAATATTGGGACAGAGGAGACATTGAAGCTTGCCAATATCGGATATTATTGGGATGTTGCTACCATTGACAAGATTACAAAGTTACTGCACGAGTATCAGGACTTGTTTCTGACCAATTTCACTGAGATGAAAGGCATCAAAGGGCCTATGGAAGAGATGAGGATCCCTTTGAAACCAAATGCAAAACCAGTCAAACAGAGACCCTACAGGTTGAACCCGAAATATAAGGAAAAAGTGAATATTGAGCTCGACAGAATGCTAGAAGTAGGAATTATAGAACCTGTCGAAGAATCAGAATGGATTAGCCCTATGGTAGTACAAGACAAGAAGACATGAGAGATCAGGATATGTGTGGATCTCAGGAAGTTGAATGATGCCTTCTTGCATGACCCCTTCCCTACACCATTCACTGACGAAGTATTAGACAATGTGGGAGGCCAAGAGGTGTATTCTTTTACAGATGGATTTTCAGGATACCATCAAATCCGGATTGCCAAAGAGGATGTCCATAAGACCACGTTTGCCACAGAATCGAGATCATATCAATATACAGTAATTCCATTTGGATTGAAGAATGCCCCGACCATCTTTTCCAGGGTGGTGGTTGAAGCATTCAAAGAGTTTTTGCATAAATTTATAGACGCCTATTTTGATGACTGGATTGTTTTTAGTTTGTTGAAAAATCATATTGAATGTCTAAGGCTAATGTTGTATAAATGCAGGCAGTGTCAAATTTCTTTGAATCTGAAAAAGTGCATCTTCTTCTCACCATTTGGAATATTATTAGGTCATATTGTATGCAAGAAGGGATTGTTGGTAGACCCATCTAAAATTTCCATTATCGTTAATTTTCCACCTCCGATGTTAGTCAAACAACTGCACACTACGCTGGGACATACTGGATATTACAGGAAATTCATCAAAGGATATGCCCAGATTACAACACCTATGGAGAAGTTCCTAAAGAAAGACTGCCAGTTTAGTTGGACGAAAGAATGCCAACAAATCTTCAACACACTGAAACAGAAGATGGTTACTGCGCCCATTCTGGTTTTTCTAGATTGTTGTAAGGAGTTTCATGTGCATGTCGATGCATCTTCTATTGCCTTAGGAGCAGTGTTGGCACAACCTAGAGAAGGGGATATCGACCATCCGTTATCTTTTGCTAGAAGGAAGTTATCTATAGCTGAAATTAATTACACCACTACAGAGAGAGAAGAATTATCGATGGTGCATGCGCTGCAGAAATTTCACCACTACTTGTTGGGAGGACACTTCAAAATGTTTACTGATCACTCTGCGCTGAAGTACCTAGTCAACAAGCCAGTGTTGGGGGGAGAATATGCAGATGGCTTCTGCTATTTCAGGAATACGATTTTGAAGTTGTGGTTAATCCAGGTAGAATGAACAAAGGTCCTGACCACTTGTCAAGGTTGGAACATGGAGAAGAGCCGACCAGTTTGGAGGATACACTGTCGGATGCACAGCTGCTAGAAATTAGAAAGATTGATGACCACTTCACAGACATAGTCCAATTCCTGTCAACAAGAATGGAACCTAGTGACTATACAACTCCCCAGAAGAAACAACTAGTGGTGTGCGTTGCATACTTTTCACTTATAGCTGGACAACTATATAAGATGGGACCTAATGAGGTATTAAGGAGGTGTGTTATGGAGGCAGAGCAACCATTGATCCTCACAGAATCTCATGAAGGCATCGCAGGAGGACATTATGCAGGGAAAGCAACTACGCAGAAGGTTTTGAGAGTTGGCCTTTGGTGGCCTACCTTACACAGAGATGCTAAAGATTATGCCAGAGCCTGCGATGTATGCCAGAGATTTGGGAAACCATCCAGAAGAGACAAAATTCCATTAGCACCGTAGATGACCCTACAAGCATTTGAAAAGTGGGCCATTGTCTTTGTGGGACCCATAAATGCACCAGGAAAGCGCACAGAAGTAAGGTACATCATCATTGCAACAGAATACTTGACTAGATGGGTTGAAGCCATAGCAGTTAAGGACTATAGTACAAATACAGTTGCACGCTTCATATTTGATGACATAATAACCAGGTTTGGATGCCCCAAGATCCTTATGAGTGATCAAGGCACACATTTCATCAATAAGACAGTCGAAGCATTGACTGAGGAATTTTTAGTCCACCATCAGAAGAGCACACCTTACCATCCACAAGCAAATGGGACGATTGAAGTGTTCAACAAAATATTGGAGACAACACTGACGAAGATTTGCAGTGTGAACATGGATGACTAAGATTTAAGAGTACCTGCAATACTTTGGGCTTATAGAACTACATGTAAGAAACTAACAATGCATACCCCTTTCAGGTTGGTTTATGGTCTTGAAGTTGTTGTCCTGATGGAACACTTGGTGCCAAGTTTACAAATTGTTTCCTTCACATACATGGATGATACTGGCGATGTTTGTGAGAGGCTCGCACAGTTGGTTGAACTGGAAGAAGACAGATTTATTCCAGGATTCCATCAACAGGTTTAGAAGGAAAGAGAAAAGGCCTATCATGATAGACACATCAAGAAGAAGGCCTTCAAGCAAGGTGATCTAGTACTGGTGCATGACAGTAAGTTCCTGAAACATCCTGGGAAATTTAGAAAGCATTGGCTCGGACCATACGAGATCACCTATGTCATAGAAGGAGGAGCCACGCAGCTGAAGAAATTGAACGGAGAATGGAAGGAAGGGTTGGTGAATGGGAGTCGGTTGAAAGAGTACTATGACAACCAACTACCTCGCAGCTCTTAGTAAAATCATGAAGAAAAGGGTCTAGGTACCAGGTGCAGTTGAAACTGGGTACCAGACNGTTGGTGAATGGGAGTCGGTTGAAAGAGTACTATGACAACCAACTATCTCGCAGCTCTTAGTAAAATCATGAAGAAAAGGGTCTAGGTACCAGGTGCAGTTGAAACTGGGTACCAGACATAGAAAAGACAGTCTACACAAGGATGGAGAGGAGGCATAGAGAAGAAAGCAAAGGATGCACTGCGCAGGCTACAGTCGAAGAAAAACAAGAGGATCAGATCTGAAGTGCCTCAGGACAAGTCACAAGTGAGTGTTGGGGCCCTGTTGGCCCTTGGTTAGGGAAGGAAGTGAAGATCAAGGAAGAAAAGGTTAAATGAAAACTTCACGGAAGACACAGTGACTGTTACTAGGTCAAAGTGAGCAAAAGAGCAGAAAAGACGAAGCAAAGCAAGGAGAAATAAGTCATTGAACGAGGAGATCAAGAATGACATATCAGCAAGGAAGAAGGATCATGGACAACTCAGCAAGCAGAAAAAGCCACCGTTGGATGCTTTGGAACACTGCGCGAGAAGAGATGAAAGACAGGTTGGTGAAGCCCGGAAAACGCGGGTCAAGTTGACCTAGGGTTTTAGACACCTAGGGTTTTGGTATCTAGGGTTTTAGACACCTAGGTTTCGACCTAAGGATGTCAGTGAGTGATTGTAATGTATAAATAAAGGTCAAGAGGACCTAGGTCGGGTTGGTATGATATTGTTGTCGATCTAGTTGTAGTGTTGATGTGAGTGATTATTGTATTGGGAGAGAGAAGTGTTGAGTGTGAGAGCTTTATGGTATTGTAAGATCTTCAGTTGTGTGCGAAGATCAATTCCTGCAGCTGGGTGCACAGGAAGGGAGAGAAAGGGAGAAGAAGAGAGAAGATCTGCTAGCTAAGAGTGCAAACAAGAACTGTATGCTTTATCATTAATATATCATAAGAACAGTTATGTGGACGTAGCCCTAGAGAGAGGGTGAACCACCTATATCTTGTGTCGTATGTGTGATTGATACTTTGATCTTTGTTATTGTTATATTGTTATTTGCATTGATGTGTTAGATCATATCTATAGCTGTGCAGAGTAGATCTAAGATGATAAGTGATTTATGTATATTGTATTGTTCTATATTAGATCCACCTGATATTCCCCTGATTGTAGACATCTCTGTCCTGCAACTCATAGCTACTTCAGGTGAGACTGCATCTGCTTCACAGGTGTTTCCGAAAGGGCCAGTAGTTAGGGCTTGTTGGTGCACTCTTGGAGTTGAACCCTGGGTCTACCCCTGTGCCAACATGCTCAAAGTAAGGCAAGAAGTATTGTAGCTTTGATGAGTTCTTACTTGGCATTGTTTGTAGTTAGAGGTTTGTACCAACAACCAAGTTCATAAAGTGGTATACATCTTCACCTGGTCTATAATCTTGAAATACATAACCACTTTTCTTCTGTGTTCTTCCATCATGTGTTAGATATTCTCCTTTAATAACCACTGACCCAATCAGAAATTCAATGCCTTCAGAGTCTGTTACCGATCGCATGAGGGTATGATTTCCCTATAAGCAGCATGCTAGCTAATAATCAATTCCCCATTCATTACCTCTTGGGGACACCACTACGTATATGTTCCCTACAAATAATGGAGTGCTAACACGTGAGTCCACTAAATGACCAAATCATAAAACATTGATGCTAGTTATTCAAAATTTATTAGAAGGTTTCAATGAACATGGTAGTACGAGATCTGAGACATGATCTTAATCTGTTGAAATACTTGATCAGTCCTCCTCCAACTGGGATAATTCCATAGTTACACATTGACCAATGGGGAGTGATACATGATCCCATCTATTAACCCATTTTGTTGATTCACAATCATCCCATTCATTACTACTACATGGACCACAGAAGAAAGAGAGTTTTCTCGTCCATATTTCAACTATTGCATTGTCCGATGTTTGAACTAAATGGAATACATGAGTGCCTTGGATTGTTCTGCATTCATACCAGTGTGATTGATCTACATTGACCACCTCCAAAAAATATCTATGTACATGTCCTTTCCTATGTGATTGGTCTTCAAGGGTTCTTGTTCCCTCTCCCATTACTGAAGAACATCATTCAACAATGGATTTCGCATCTCGAATGAGGGAAGTATTTGTGAACTTCATTTATTTCTCGTGTAGCACTCTTTTTATGCATGCACTTTCTCCATCATGCTCCCCTTTCTCGTTCCTGGACTCAAAATAGTTCCAAATTTGTGGTACCTTGAGTTTTTTGTGCAACATACACAGCCATTGAAATACATGAGAATTTTTGAACTGGCATGCGCAACCATCTCACCAAATCCAATGTTGATCCATTTGTATGTTCTTCTCCTTAAGGTGATTGTAAAACTACTGAAAGCAATGTTGTACGTAGGCTAAGTCATGGTACCGATCATTGCTTATGTAGAAATGATACTCCTTCAATATAACTTTGTTTTCTTTGTTACTATCTGGCCTATGCCTGTATGTGATATGGACCATTATGCTGACCTAATTTAAGTGATAATATTGGATTTGAATCTCATTTTTCGATTGAAGAGTGTAGTTCTCAGCAAAATCAACCACTGATAAGACAGTACCAATGTGAAATATATCTCTGGATATTCTAAAATGTGTGTCCTTCCATTGAATCACATGGACATGTTGAACATATTATCGTGTCTTTTTTACAAAGTCCTTCATGAAGTCACATACTCATACCTAGGAATTCACCAATTGTATCTTTTTTTTTCCCTTCCCTCCATCAATATCATATGTGACATATTTAAATCTTTGCAAGGAAACCTCCTTCCTCACTAATTCATATTCATCGCTTACATGGATGCACTTGCTCAGTAATGTTGTTCCACTACACCTGGGGCATGTCCCATCTAAGTAATTTTTTTGATATAATGTACAACCCTCTAGCCTTGTACACAAGATGTTGTGAATAAAGTCTCTAGATGATGATGACGAAAATATAACTGAGCATTTTTGCAAAAGGGTATTATGCAATACACGAATATATATAAATATGTGTGTGTGTGTGTTATAATAATAACCATACTCAATGTGATATCTACAACAACATGTGTTACGAATTATGTTTATTCGAACATACCAAGGCTTGAATTTATGTAAAGATATTTGGCCCAAGTTAAGTGCATTATGTACTATCTTGAATCTCTCATACAATTTTGTCTATGTAATGTCAAGAAAGTGTTTAATATGGGATTCACGATCCCTAGATCCCCTTCTCAATTTTAATACATCTTTTTGGTTGGAAAAAGGCCTAGTGTTCTCATGCTAAAAATCTTGTACTAGTCCCTTAACTACTCCAATTAACTTCATGTGAGAATGAGGTAACCTATTAGTGAAGGCCCACAAATATGTTGGGCCACTTGTGTCAAGGTTATCTCATCCATGAGAATACTTTCTAAGGGTTTTGATATTGCATTTCATGAGATGAGAGGTTTGTTGGAGAAAATGGTGTTTTCTTGTGATCTTGCTAACAATTGATTGTGACAAGACACGTCAGGTTGCATTGCGGTCTTTAGAATGAGATTTCTTACCAATTCTTTGAAAAACATCCACAAGGTTTCTAACAATATCATGACTTGTATCTAAAGTTTTGACTGTTTCAATGCCTAAAATTCTCCTAACAACAGTCAAACTTCTACATTTTAACAAAGCCAAAAATAATTGACATTTAGCGGCATCATCTTTTGGTTCAAAATATTCTTTAATGATTTTATAAGAATGATATCAAATAGTATGGTTAGGTAAATTACCTTCAAGTGATGCTAGACCACATTCATCCACCTGATTGCGTTTAGGATTTCTTCGTCGCACACTGCTCAATCTAGGTAGGGATGATGAACCCCTATTCTGACACTCTTGACCTCCCTGATGTGGAGTTAAAAACATTGTAGTTCTCTCCCCTTCAATCACTGGCAGATCAATTTTGAGAGGAGAGTGGACATTCCCACGACTAGTTTTTGGAACACCCAACTGTCCAACAAGAGATTGCACCACATGAAATTCTTCACCATAATGTTGTGCACCAGTTGCCTCTCTAATTTCATCCATTGTATAATCAGCTCCAAGAAAATCCTCCATCATATGGTCATCCAAAACAACTTGTCTTGATGAGATATTGATTGGATTGGTCTTTATTGAACTCCTATGATTTGCTTGTGGTGATGGAGGAGAAACAACAACAACATCTATTCCGCTAGAAATTGGATTTCCCTCTTCTGAAAGCTTGTGCATAACTTTACCTTTTCTCTTTATTCTTCTACTTTTTTGATGGGTTACTCTTTCCTCTAGGAATTTCTTTCTTGATTTTGTAGGTTCCCCATGTTTAAAGAGAAAAATTGGTTTCTAAGCACTCCACCACAAATTTGTCTTGGTATTATACAAGAAGACACAACTAACAATTTTGATTCCAAGTGGACAAATTTGTCTTGGTATTACAAAAGAATACACAACTAACAATTCCAATTCCAATTAGACAAATTTGTCTTGATATTACACAAGAAGACACAACTAACAATTCCAATTCCAATTGAATGAATTTGTCTTGGTATTACACAAGAAGACACAACTAACAATTCCATTTCCAATTGGACAAATTTGTCTTGGTATTACACAAGAAGACACAACTAACAATTCCAATTGAAAAAAATTGTCTTGGTATTACACAACTAACAAATCCAATTGGACAAATTTGTCTTTCTATTGCAAAAGAAGACACAACCAACAATTCCAATTCCACTTGGACAATTTTTTCTTCCAATTCTTCTCACAATTGTCTTGCAATAACAAAAAATTGTCTATGAATTAAACAATAAGACAAAAAGAACAAAAAATTGTTTGTTCCTTGTATTTTTGCATGCAGTTGTTGGGCTTGTTAGATTTTTTGAGATAGATGAGGTAGAGGAGTGTGTTTGGCACATAAAAATACCCATCATGAACACATGTGTGTTCCTATAACGCATGCACACTAAAACATGTGTGTGTTCTAGGAATGCGCACGCATTCCTGCTGAGCATGGATGAGCGCACAACCTCAAGGATTTCAAGTCACAAGATCATGTGCAAGCTCTTAATGTAACGGATATAGCATTTATTATAGACCAAACATATTTATGAATAAATATGGATAGGGGTTTGGGGACAAATAGGACATAAGGGATTAGGATTGAAAGTGTTTTTAAGCATAGAGGAATGGTTAGAGAACCAAGATGTGGGTGCAAGGATTGTGGGGCCTTTAAAAAGAGGTATATGCATAATTCACTTATGTATTGAGTGTGGAGGGCGTTAAGGGTCGAGTATAGGTTATTCCTAGGCTTAGATGGAGCTAGGGGGGTCTAGGTCATGGTATAGGTCTAGGTCATGGTCTAAGTTTAGCTATAGCTCTATGTCATGGTCTAGCTCTAGCTCTAGGTCTATGTCATGGTATACATCATGGTCAACGTATAGGTATATTCATGGTCATCGTGTAGGTCTAGGTTATGGTCTAGGTCTTTCCATGTCTAGGTCTAGGTCTTGACATGTCTAGGTCAAGGCCATTTCTTTCCTTACGATGTAGATAGGGGGGGTGGAGAGAGAGGAATAAAGAGAGGATGAGAGGGGGAGAGAGGAAGACAAAGAGAGTGTGTGAGAATGAGGGAGAGGGAGACAGATAGGGGGGGTAGAGAGAGAGAGAGAGAGGAAGGGGGGGGGAGAGGGAAGGGGGGTTAGATAGAAGAAAAGAGAGCAAGTTGGGGAGATTCGGTGAGAGAGAGGGAGGGGGATACAATGAGTGAGAGAGTGAGGCTTATATGAAAAAGGTAAAGATAGAAGGGGGTAGAGATGGATTGTTTGAGAGTGTGAGAGGGTGGGAGAGGAAGACCAAGGGGGGGGCGGGGGGGTTAGAGAGAGAGATGCGAGAGAGAGTTGGTAGATGTAGGAGAGAAAGAGGAGAGATAGTGGGAGGGAGGGGGAGAGAAGGAGGGAGGATGGGGTAGAGAGAGAGAATGTGAGAGTACATATATATAAGTGTTCCATCATACATAATCTAGGGCATGTCGAACATTGATTGCAAAAAATACAAAATCAAGGAAATTTAACATTTTATGCTTGTTACCAGCTTGTAAATGGATAACGACAATAGTATAATATTGAAGAATGTAAAAATAGATAAGTGTTACAGTAATACATAAACTATGAAAATATGATAAGAAAAAATCTCAATCATGGATTTTTGATAATATAAAATCAAACAATGGGAAATCCTAGAGAGACATGAGAAAACCTAACAATGAAATCAAATCAAATCACCAAAAAGGTAAGAAATGTGAAAGATAAAATGATTTAAAAACAAATTAAATATTCCATATAAATAATATTGAATCCACTAAAATATTATGCTTATATTAAAATAAAAAAGCATAATCAACGTACCATAATCATCATCAAACCATGTGAAATCATTATTAAACATTAGGTGAGCGGTCATATCTATAAAATATCATTATTAAACAAGAGGTATAGGCATACTACACTTAGGTATTGGGTGTGTAGGGGGTTAAGGGTAGAGTATAGGTTATGCCTAGGCTTAGATGGAGCTAGGGGGTCTAGGTCATGGTCATGTTCATATAAGTACTTGTATAAGTACTCCATTGGAAGAAGAAGAAGAAATTAACACTCACCTTACAGGCGAGGCTACATTTCACTATTTCACATATCCTTTATTCGTTGTGGGCCCTGCCTCACCTTTATAAGATGTTTGGATTTCTTTGACATCTACGAATGAAATAATAAAACAAAACTCCCTCATATTTCTAGTAAAATATTTTATCAAGAAATAAAACAAATTATGATACCTACCTACCTCCACCACCTAGCGAACCAATTCTCTATTATCATCTTTGCTTAGTTTTCTTTCTCCTCTCTTTTTCCCAGATCAGAGAACCAACACTCTTATATCCTCTCTGATCTGTTGTTTTCTTCTCTAGGATCTGCCCTGTTTTCCTTTAAGTCCTTTTCTCACCCACTTGTTGGAATTCAAATTAATTTAATTTTGATTTTAGGAAAAAAAATTCCCATCCCACGATCAGAGTCCCATCCCTACCATTTTTCATTTTTAACAACATCGTTGGAACTCACCTCAATTTTGTGTGCCTTGCCTTGCCTTGAATTTCCATGCCATGCCATGCCATGCCTTTCCTTGCCTTGACTTTTCATTCCATGCCATGCCTTCCCTTTGAGATAGAAGAGGTTGAGGATTGTGCTTGGCACATAAAACTGCCTAGCAGGAACGCGACCACATTCTTATAACACATGTTTGTTCTAGGAACGTGCAGACATTCCTTCTAGGAAAGGATGAGCGCCCAACCTAAGGGCTTAGTATTGAAATTTTTTTTAAAGCATATAGAAATGGTTAGAGCAACAAGATGTGGGTGCAAGGGTTGTGGGGCCTTTAACAAGAGGTATATGCATAGTTCACTTAGGGCTCGAGTGTGGAGGGGGTTAAGGGTTGAGTAAAGGTTATTCCTAGGCTTAGATGGAGCTAGGGGGGTCTAAGTCATGGTCCAGGTCAAGATATAGGTCATGGTCTAGGTCATGGTCATGGTATAGGTCTAGGTCATGGTCTAGCTCTAGATCTAGGTCCATGTCATGGTCTAGGTCATGGTCTAGGTCTAACTCTAGGTATATGTCATGGACTACGTCATGGTCATTGTATAGGTCTAGGTCATGGTCTATGGTCTAGGTCTAGGTCTTTCCATGCCTTTCCATGTCTAGGTATTACTATGTATAGGTTTAGGTCTAGGTCAAGCCATTTCTTACCTTGCAATGTACCAAACTTACTATAATGTGTGAGAGTCCGAGAGAGAGAGAGAGAGAGAGGAATACATAGAGGGGGGGGTATAGAGAGATTGTATGAAAGTGTGAGAGTTAGAGAGAGGAAGACATAGAGGAGGGGGGTGGAGAGAGAGGAATAAAGAGAGTGTGAAGGGGGGAGAGAGGAAGACAAAGAGAATGTGTGAGAGTGAGGAAGAGGGATATAGAGAGGGGAGTGGAGAGAGAGAGAGGGGGGGAGGGGAAGAGAGGGAAGGGGGGTAGATAGAGGAAAGGAGAGAAAGGGATGGGGATATATTGAGCGAGAGAGGGAGGGTTAGATGCAAGAGGTAAAGAGAGAAGGGGGGTAGAGAAAAATAGAGGTCGAGAGTGAGATGGAGAGAGAGAAAGAGGGAGGGGGTAGAGAGATCAGAGGGAGGATGGATAGAGAAAACAAGGGTAGAAGAGAGGTAGAGAGTGAGATGGAAAGAGAGAGAGGGGGGTAGAATGAGGGGGAAAGAGAAAGAGAAATAGGGGGAGAGAGAGATATAAAGAGGGGTAAAGAGAGAGTGTGAGTGAGACTAAAAATGAGGAAAGAGAGAAAGAAGTGGCATAAGTAGGAGATAAAGATAGGAGAGATGCTGGGAGGGAGGGGGAGAGAGAGGGAGGAGGGGGGTAGAGAGAGAGTGCATGAGTGTGAGAGGAGGAGAGAGCAAGAAAGAGAAGGGGGGTGGATAGGGCGTGTTTGAGTGTGTGAGAGGGAGGGAGAGGGAGACAAATAGAGGAGGTAGGGAGAGAGAGTGAGAGAGGAAGGAGGGGAGAGGGAGGTAAGGGGGATAGATATAAGTAAAGATAGAAAGGAGGGAAGATGATCCAGGTGGATATTGGTGGCCACCCACCTTTTCCAACTGGATCAAAACAATTTTCTGGCAATTTTGGTAATTTACTATTTTTAGCAGTTTTTAACTTCCAGGGCCTAAATGAAGGTTTTTCGGGATAGAACTTTTCAATGATAATCGAAGGCTCTGATTGAGCCCTAAAAATGAATCTCCTCGATGATGCCTTTCCAACAAGATATTGTGCACCCCAAACAGAGATCGTATGCCAAAGTTACGCCCTGAGAAGTTGATACACCAAACTACCCAAAACGGGGTCCACAAAATTGTTGGCTTTTCATATTCTGGGGTTAGGGTTTTGGATTTTCTTTATGATAAAAAGGCCTTTGGAGCCTCATTGTAAAATCTTCTTCTTGCAAATGCAAGTAGCGGACACATCTCTTCTCATAGATAAGTTGCCACCATTCTAGCGAGTCTTTCACTCTCTGTTTTTACAATCTTTGTACATTTTCGCTCATTAAAAGAAAATTTTGTATATTTCTTTTTTTATGGTTGCATCTCCAATATATTTATGTTATATTATTGGATATCCAAGACATATCTGTACATTGATTTATTATATCATCGCTCTCATTTCGTCCCGAAAATAATCCAGATCAGTGGTATCAGAGCAGGCTGCTCTTGATCGTTTTTTAGTGCATGTCCTCGACAAGGTCTAAGTATAGAAAGTTGGGTCTTGAGCTTGTCTCTCTTGAGGAAAATCGCTCTTTCACTCCCAAGAAACCCTCCATGGTGTAATAAAATAAAAACGACAGAGCAGATGATTCTATTAATCTATTGCTTGAGAAAGCTCTCACATGACAGAGGGATGAAATGATGGAGAATTTTTCCCACATCCTTTAATGCCTGTCGATAACAAAAGGCACGTATTCATCAAGAGGCCACTTTGGAGGCACCTTGCCTTTCAAGGTACAAGTTAATTTTGATATTCCCATATTTGAAGGACATATAGATGTGGATGCCCTAGAAAAATGGTTAAATCTGCTAGAAGGTTATTTCTCTGTTCATAATTTCTCCGACAGGGAAAAGATCACCTTCGCAGTCCTTAAGGCTCCCCCCCATGTCAAACTTTGGTGGGAAACTTATTGGGAGCAAAGTTCCATAGAGGAGTCTGGAATATATGGGGTTGATTCCACTTGGGATTTTTTTGTGGATGCGGTAAAGGAACAGTATTACCCTGTTGGAAACTATGAGGACCAGTACATGAGATGGACCACACTATGACAAGAGAGGGGCCAAGAAGTTCTAGAGTTCACCAATACCTTCTATACCTTGCGCACCAAGCTGGGTATTAAATACTCTGAATGACATTTGGTTATAAAATACCATGGGACTCTACAGAGATACATCCAAACTGAAATGGATTTTCTAGACATCTCATCACTCGGTGTTGCTTATCGATATGTTGTTAAAATCGAGTAGAAATTTAAGCACCAGAACAAACAAGATTTCGGGTCTGCAAATCTGCAACAACCAAAGTATAATAAAGACGACCCTAACAAATAGTCTCTCGAAAACCAGTCCAAGCCACAGGAAAAGAAGGGTCATGGAAAGATGAAGAAGGACACTATAAAATGGTGTGATTTCCACAAAATCCCTTGGCACAACACCGATGAATGTCGCTCAAAACATTCATTGGTGGCCAAGATAAAATACAAGGAGACGAACCCTGATTCAGAAGTTGATTTTGAAAATACTGATAGAAGACAGATCATCGATGCAGACCCCATTGCTATTGTCATGACCACAACAATTCAACCAGAAGAACCAACAGATTTTGAAGAGGGGGAGTGCCTTTTTCATTCACATATATGGGTGAAGGGGACCCCACTGCATTTTATTGTTGATAGCAGAATCCAGAAGAACCTCATCTTAGTAAAGGTCATCAAACAATTGGGATTGTCAACAACACCACACCCACAACTATAGAACATCAGGTGGCTTCGCCAGGGACAAGATCTTTGTGTCAGCCAGCAGTGTCGATTGTCATACGACATCCAACCCTTCAAGGATGAGGTATTATGTGATGTTTCTCCCCTTGATGTTTGTGATGTTCTCTTGGGCCAACCATATATGTGGAAGCGCCATGCTATTTATGAGTCTCAACCCCGTAGTGTCATTGTTACTCTGGGGGGTCATCTCTACAGGATACCAGAGGTAATTCTGACCATTGTCCCACCTAAACAGTGCCGCAAGGTAGTATCTCATACTACAAAATTTAGCTTCTTCACAGTTTTTTCAAAGCGTGAACAAAAGAACACCACTCCAGCGTCAATCCAAGCACCTTCTATCCAACAGAGGCAGGTCAACAAGATTGTAGCAAAGTGTAAAGATTCCTTTTGCACATAGTCATCTCATGTATCTAGACTAGTCAAAAAGGTCCAACCCTTCCAGCCACAGGTTCGTGACAACCTTCAACAAGCTAAGCAATGCAACTTCTCCAACAAGATAAGCATCTCATCAAGATGCAGATTTAGCAAACAATTTTCCCTCTCCCCTGGGCACTCAACGCCATTGCTTCATAAGGAGGGAGTATTGATCCAGGTGAATATCGATGGCCACCTACCTTTTCCAACTGGCTCAAAACAATTTTCTGGCAATTTTGGTAATTTACTATTTTTAGCAGTTTCTAACTTCCAGGGCCATTTTGAGGGCCTAAATGAAGGTTTTTCAAGACAGAACTTATCAATGATAGTTGAAGGCTCTCATTGAGCCCCCAATGAATCTCCTCGATGATACCTTTCCAACTAGCTATCGTGTGCCCCAAATGAAGATCGTATGCCAAAGTTACGCCCCTGAAAAGTTGATACACCAAACTACCCAAAAAAGGGTCCACAAAATTGTTGGCTTTTCATCTTCCGAGGTTAGGGTTTTGGATTTTCTTTATGATAAAAAGGCCTTTGGAGCCTCATTGTAAAATTATCTTCTTGTGAATGCGAGTAGCGGACACATCTCTTCTCAGAGATAAACTGCCACCATTCTAGCAAGTCTTTCACTCTGTGTTTTTACAGTCTTTGTACATTTTCGCTCATTAATAGAAAATTTTGCATTACTGTATCTCTGTGTTTATGGTTGCATCTCCGATACATTTATGTTATATTATTGGATATTTTAGATATCTCTATACATTGCTTTATTATATCGTCGCTCTCATTTCGTTCCGAAAATAATTCGGATCATAAGAGTGGGGGAGAGAGAGGAAGTGGGATAAAAAAAGATGGGGAGAGAGGGGTAGATGTATGAGAGAGAGAGAGAGAAGAGATAGTGGGAGGGAGGGGGAGAGAGAGGGGGAGGAGGGGATAGAAAGAGAGTGATACAGAGTGTGAGAGGAAGGGGGGAGATAGAGGGAAGGGAGGGTAGAGAGATATAAAGAGAGAAATTGAGGGAGAGTGGAGGAGAGAGAGGGAAGGGGATACATTGAGCGAGAAATGGAGGGGGATACAAAGTGGGGGGGAGAGAGGAGTACATGAAAGCGACAGAGGGTGGGAGAGGGATATAAGGGGAGGGAGGGAAATATCCAACAAGAGTATAAGAGATCTTGAGAGTGAGATGGAGAGATAGAGGGATAGGGTAGAGAGAGAGGGAGGAGGGAAAGAAGGGGAGGGAGGGAGAGAGCCAACAAGAGGAGAAGAGAGTTCAAGAGTGATATGGAGAGAGATAGAGAGGCAGGTGTAATGGGAAAGAGAGAAAGAAGGGAAGAGAAAGAGAGTGAGAGAGTGATACTAACAACAAGGAGAGAGCGAGAGAGAGGTAGGAGAGACAAGGTCGAGGGTATAGGGGGAGTGAGGGACAAATGGGAAGAGGGAGGGGGAGATAGACAGAGAGAGAGAAGGAGGGAAGAAGGGGTGGAGAGAGAGAGAGAGAGAGGGAGAGAGTCAAAGAGGGGGGAGATAGAGAGGGAGTGGGTGTGAGAGTGTGAGGCACAACAAGGCAAGATCTACATCTAGGTCATGGTCTAAGTCTAGGTCTAGGTCTAGTTCTTGACATGCCTTTCCATGTCTAGGTCAAAGCCATTTCTTTTCTTACCATGCCTTGCCTTGCAACGTACCAAACTTGCTAGTGTGTGAGAGTGTGAGAGGGAGAGAGAGGAATCTGATGAGCGTAGGTAGAGAGTGAGTATGTTATAGTGTGGGAGGGAGAGAGAGGAAGACATAGAGGGGGGCTAGAAAATGTGTGTGAGAGTGTGGGAAGGAGAGAGAGTAAGGAATAGAAGGGAAATAGAGAGAGTGTGAGAGGGAGAGAGAGGAAGATAGAGAGGGGGGTAGAGAGAGAGGGGTAGATGTAGGAGAGATAGTGAGAGGGAAGGGGGAGAGAGAGTGTGTGTGAGAATGGGAGAGAGTAAGACAAAGAGGAGGGGTAGAGAGAGAGTGTGTGAGAGGGAGGCGGACGGAGACAGAAAGGGATAATGAGAGGATGGGAAGCAAAGAGGGAGACATAGAAGGGGGGGTAGAGAGAGAGTGAGAGAAAGGGGGGATACAGAGGGAGTCAAAGAGGAGTAATATAGAGAGAAAGAGGGACAGAGAGAGTGAGACTGAGACTAACAATGAGAAAAGAGAGAAAGAGTGGGAGAGAGGTGGAAGAGAGAGGAGGCATAATAGGAGAGGGAGGGGAAAAGGGGCAGAGAGAGAGAGAGAGAGAGAGAGTCTGAGGCATGTCAAGGAAAGGTATAGGTCTAGGTCTTTCCATGCCTTGTGATTTCTAATTATTTTCATGTCTAGGTCTTACCATGTACAGGAGTGTGAGAGGGAGAGAGGGGGAGACAGATAGGGAGGGTAGAGAAGGAGAGAGAGAGGGGGGGTAGATGTAGGAGAGAGAAGGGGGTAGATGTAGGAGAGAGGAGGGGGTAGATGTAGGGGAGAGAGAGAGAGAGGGATAGGGGAATGATAAATAATAAATAGCTTATAGGAGCATGTGCGTGCTCTTAGGAACATGTGCACATTCCTATAGCATGTGCGCGTTCCTAGAGTGCATGCACGCTTTTAAGAACACGTGCACATTCTTTTGAATTCAATTTTTTTGGGGCTGGATTGACAATGTGTATGATGACTTGGTTGCCTCGAATTTAGGTTTGAGATGAAAAACCTAGTGGTTCGGTCTGCAAATTGATAAAAACCTCCATTTGTGTGAATACCTCTCTATATCTTTGTCTTTGACGTTATTTTTTTGGAGACTAAACAATTCAGTTGTTGACGAAACTACAAACATAGATAGAGTCGGCTATGCAGATTCCAAATATATATATATATATATATATATATATATATATATATATATATATATATATATATATATATATATATATATNAAACTACAAACATAGATAGAGTCGGCTATGCAGATTCCAAATATATATATATATATATATATATATATATATATATATATATATATATATATATATATATATATATATATAATTAATATATTTTACTATTTTTAATCTATTTTTGTCTTCGCATATATCAAAATCCTAGAATACAACCTCTCTTATTTCTGCTATTACTTTTTTTCAACTTAACCATTTCTCGAATGAGTTATATGTCGCACTAGAGGAGATCGATATCTACAATCTAAAAAAAAAACTTTGATCATGTTAAGACCTTCTTAGCCTGCATGAACAAAAGACTTGTAATTTCAAGGATATATTGACTTTGATAATTCAAAAAAAATATTAAATTAATATTATAAATTTCCAAAAAATACACTGCACTAGAACAATGGGCACAAGTATACAATTTTTTGGAACGAAATTCCATCATTAAGGTACTCAACACCTGCACGAACAAAAACATATGCCTTGTATTTTGTTGGAAAAATAACATACCATTGTTAGAAAAAATCAAATTTGACATAGTTATTCACAATTTCTATGAATAAAAGTTCTATATTCGGAAAGCTAATCCAATTTTCTATGTTTCATCTTGTTACACCATATTCAAATCCATTGTAAAAGTACCTTGAATAATCTCGTCAAGTTAATAGATTGCTATTCTTCCAGGTTTGCATTTCCACTAATGCGTCATGAGAGACCATCATTAGCCTGCACTCACCCAATATTGATATGAATTAGGGCTTACTACATGGCTTATGGTGTCAATGAATTCATTTCTATGAGTGCCTTTGTAGAGGGAGTGCTTGCTGCTTGAGATACCCTTTCCTCGGTACTTTTGGCATTTTGAACCCCTTAATTGCCTTTTGATACCCATTCTTTATTTTGTAAGTCCCTTTTATAGGTTTCAAGCTTTATTCTTTCATTTTTACTGGGCTACGGTTCTTTTATAATTTGTGCATTCATTTGCATCAGGATAAGGCGTGATTACCACAAGGCATGATTACCATTAGAGGGGGTAGAGCTCAAGCTGGCCAGTGGCCTTTATCATTTTTTACATAGCATACGTATATCAACTACATCAACCTTTGGGACTTCAACCCCTTCTTCTCATGAGAGGATGGGCCATGACCCATTACCGAATTTAGTGTATTATGAGAGGCCTTGGGATGGAAAGTGTTAAGTATGGTGGCGAACGTAATGTTACCCTTGTGAGGCCCCCCTACTAGTACCCCTTTTTCTTGGGCGGTGACAATATGTGACTAGGGCACAAAAGTTGACCACCAAGGTGAAACAAGGTAACTAACGTAGTTTTCCAAGCCAATGATCCATTATCCAACTTGAACAATTTATCATCATCTATATGCCCAACAAATTAACCACAACACTTCGCATGAAAGAAGGACTAGCATACCTCATGGTGACGCTAGCTTACCATCTCCCATACATCGAGTTGTCTGGATGTGATGAGACTTAGTTGATCTGTAGTTGTAAGAGGCAAATGAGGGGGGTTGCTAGGCTGCCATCTGTGGACATGCTAATCATCATCATGGTCAGGATCATTATCTCAATTGCAGGCCATGAGACATAATCTCCTCTAGTTACCTCTAGGCATGGGGGTAACACCAAATAATATGGAATGAGATTAGGAAGATAAAAAAGTAATTTGTAAATAAAGTATATATTATAAATGGAAGTAGAAAGAGAAATTAAATACACACTATACATAAAAATAAGTTAGAAAAGGAATTAGTTTCTTTTAAGAATTCCAATGTCCAATCTCCCACCTTCTTTAGTTACCATAATCTTTCTTTAATTACCATAATCCTTTTAAAGATGAAAAGAAGTTAAAAGAAAATTATGATTTTTATTTTATAACAAAATAAAAATTAAATATTTTGTTTGAAAAAATAAAAATGAATCTTCAATACAATTTATCACTGTCTATTTGCTGTATAAAAATTAGTAAAAATAAATTATGTTAAGAGATATTATATGATAAAAACATTATATATATATATATATATATATTAGTGTATTGATATATTTTATTGAATGTTTTATAAGAAGATATTAAAGAGGTGTTATGTACCATTGCCATATTTAAAGGTTGTTTTTAATTTTTAATATTTGGTTGACTTAAAACAAATATTCTAACATTGAATAAGACATTAAAGAGGAGTTACTGAGCATTGTTATATTTAAAAAATGTTTTTTAATTTTAATTTTTTTGTGATTAACTTAAAAAAAAATTAACATTAAAAAAAGTTGAGACACAATCAACTAATCATTATATTAATATTAAATATCACAATTTTATAATTGCTAAATTAATATAATTTTATTCAATATTTTAAAATTCCAACATAAATATCAACAAATAAAATCATAAACATTTTATATTTTCATCAACATCAACAAATAAAATTATAATTTTTTATGTTTTCAATTTACATATAAAACATGTATTAATTTTATTAATTTCTATAAAAGAATACATTTAAAATACAAACATATTAACAAAGTATTCCAACAAATCACTAACAAACTAACAAACAAAATATATATTTTACATAATTCTTATTTCAAAAAATTAAAAATCTTTCAACCAATTTTGAATTATACTATTCTCAACCTGGGATGAAGAGAAAATCGACATAACATCACTTTTACAGATAATATTAAAAAGGGCACATGGAACACAATGAAGAGAGAATCAGCATAATATCGCTTTCACAGATAATATTAAAAGGGCCTGTAGAAGCTATCCATAATATAATTATGAGAAGGCCGTGAGATAAGATAAGGCTAACAATAAGCGTGCCTGGTCAAATGTTACATACAATACTGTATGCTTCAGAGGCTCAGTGCATATCCCGTTATATCCTACAGTGGATATCTTGGCATATTCTGGTATATGATACATCTAATAAACAATCAAGCATTGTTTAGTGTTTATTATAGAGTATATTTAGTTGGGAAGAGAAATTTAAAATCTAATCATATTAAGGATTGGTGTGATCAGTTTGGATGTTATTTTTATAAGATTTTGCAAGTCATAATTACTAACAAACTGACAAACAAATTTTTTTTACATGATTCTTTTTTGTTTCAAAAAATTGAAAATCTTTCAACCCAGTTTGAATTATACTATTCTCAATAATTAGTTGGGAAAAGAAATTCTGAATTATAAAATATATCTAGTTGAGAAGAGAAATTTAAAATCTAACTATGTTAAGGGTTGGGTGTAACCAG
>JASDQU010687044.1:25112-36387 GCA_032191745.1 Picea mariana | reverse complement strand
ATTATTGTATTAATTAATTATTAATGTATTAATATATTATTAATTATTGTACTATTTAGTTAATATATTAAATAATTAATGATTTATTAAAAATCTATTACTTAATATTGTTAAAGTATTTGTAAATTAATAAAATTTCTAAATTACTAACTTAATGTATTAATTTATTAATTTATTAATTTAAATTAATGTATTAATTTATTAGTACAATGTCTAAATTAATATATTAATGGATTAATGTATTAAATTAAATAATACAACTTAATAAAACTTTATGTCTTAATATAACTTAATACAACTTAATATAATTATGTTATTACTTAATTTAAATTAAAATACTATATTAATTATATTACTAAATATATTAAGTAATAAGTAAGTTATTACTTCCTCCGTATGGGGTGCTACCAGGTACAATGCGTGGAAAGTTCATGGGGAGGCCACCTGGCTAGACGGTCAGCCAGTTGGCGCTTGATCAGACTTGCCCCCCCCGGCACATTACCTCAAGGTTTTAACGCAGCCGCCATCACCCTACAGACCACACTTGCGGCCAACCTGCTGCACGAACTAGAAGCTCCGCAGTGTGAGAAACTTCATGGCATCATGTAGGTTGCCTCAACAATCAATTCCTCTTCTCAGATATGGTGCCTCTACTACCGATCTTGGGCGTTTTCTTCCTCACTTGCTCCTTCGCGATTTCCCTCACTAGACATCCCTGCTTCAATTTCTCCTCCTTCCCTTCTGAAGTGTTCTGCACTTGGCCTTATGGACCTTAGGCTGACACCTCACCCTTCTTCTTCTCCTTTGTGTTTTCCATCCCAGACCATCGACAGCCCTTGCCATGCCCTGTCTGAGAGGTAAATCCAGGAGAGGGGCAACCTGGTGCGCAGCCAGGGGAAAGGAGGTTGATGCAAGAGCATCCACGACTCCATCAAGCAAGCCAGCGCATGGAGGAGAAAGAAGAGACAACTGGACAAGCCAGCAAACCTCAAATTTTGAATTCTACCTTGGTATTGTTGCGCCGTCGTTTTACTAAAGGCATTCAAAGCTGAGCGCACTTGTAATGTAATGTAGATAAGCAGGCATTTAATGGTATTAATGCTGTTAGATAGAAATTAGCTGTAGATTAGACAGTTTTTACTTCCAGGAGGGAAAACGAATATAGGCACCCTCCTTATATAATTGAGATTCATTATTCAACATTAGGATAGAAGCAAGGGATAACAGAGCAGAGATCTTGTGAAGAAACCCCATGTACAGATATTGAATTAATACGAAAAGCTTTGATTCAATTCCATGGATGTGTTTGATCTCTGTGTGTTGTTGGTATTATGCTTCTGCATGCTTGCTTCTTTTTATGCTTACCTTCTATATGCTGCATATGTGATTGCATATCAGGTTCGAAACCTGAGAGAATGAGGGAATGAGTTTCAATTGTTTCTCTGCTTAAGCCAGGAGATTCCTGCATAAAGTGCAGTCGAATTCCTCCGCATAAGAGTGCAATGAGGAGGCTAAGCAGTTGAACTTTTGTTCTCTTTCACCCAGAGTCATGATAGGTTATTCAAACCGTGCAGGTGAGTGCAGGTTGAATTGAAGTCTCAGAGCCAAGTCTGAGGGAAGGAGAACGGGATTGTGTTAGCAGGATTGCACAGGTCTAGACGACTTGAATGCTTTGAGAGCTGTTAGAAATCGAATACAGGAAGAACGTGAGAAGCCTTTGAAGGATTCAGAGAGAGACAAAAGCTCAGGAGGGACAGTTCCTTGTAAGCATCTCAGGAACAGGCCTGGGAGATTTTTGAACCAAAGGAAAACTTAGAAGTCGGAGGATTCTCAAGAGGAAGAGAATCGACGACGTGAAACTCCAGTGAAGTTTTGCGAAATCCCGAGGACCATCCGATCGTGGAGGAGTTGCGCGGGAGATAACCCGTGAGTACAGGTGTGGAGAACCAAAGTCCATTGGACTTCGGGGTTTCGGCATTCGGAGGTTGGCAAAGGAAGAGTTCACACCTCGTAGAATCGCGAGTCACGATTTCCTGAGTCAATCGCAGCCGTTGATCGGAGATGGGACACGTGGCGTGAGATCCCTGAGGATCGGGGTTCGACGTTCGACGTTTTCCGAAGGAAAGATTTCAACCTCTTTGAAATCGTGACCGGCGATTTTCCGAATCAACTGGGGCCGTTGATCAAAAAGGCACGTGGCGAAGGATCCTGAGGAGTTGGGATTCAGGGTTTTGCAAGGTCTGTGATCTTGTGCACCAGGAGACGCAAATTCCCGAATCGCAATTTCCCGACAGCACGAGTGGGAGACAGGTGTCAAGGCGTTAGGCCTCACCATGGGATGTTGACAGGTGGCATTGGAGAATCGGGGTTCGGGGTTTTGTGATGCAAGGGAATTGCGACCAGTGAAATCGCGATCCCGCGATCCCCGATCGCACGAGCGAAGGAGGTGACGTAAATGATTGGGACCTCCAGAGCAAGTGGAGAACAGGTGTCATCGGACTTCGAGGTTTCGGCGTTCAGAGTTTCGGGGTTTTCGACTCCAAAGAAACTTGCATCGCGGATTTGCGATCCGCGAAATCCCGAGATTAACGTGGCAGTGTGGGACCCCAGTGAGTAAGTGGAGGACAGGTGGCGTTGAACCGAGAGATCGGCATTTCAGCGTTCGGGGTTTTGAAAGGTGAGTGAATTGCTACCTTTCATCTGTCGATTTCTGGATAAGGAAATCCCTGAGGTACGGGAGGTTTGACCGTTTACCATCGACGTTCGGGGTTCGGGGTTTTGAGTGGCGTGTGAATTGTGCACCCAGGGTTCGCGATAGCGCGAACGCCGAATTCCCGATTTGCGAAGTAACCACCGCCGGAGAAGTATCTTGTGGGTGACGAAGAATCCCGAGGGGAGTGGGAAGAGCTTGGACTCTTCAGGCCAGTGGGAAGAGAAGGTCCTGGTGGAGCGACTGCTCGCTGAGGGGCAGGTTGCGTCAGGTGGTATCAGAGCGGGAGTGTCTTTGTTTTTTGAAGCAGAGACAGAAGAGACATAATGCCACCCAGGAGGGAAAGGCAGTCACCTGATCATGAGGACAGGGACGCGCGAAGAAGAGGTAGACCCGCAGGAAATCCAGCAGGGAATTCATAGATGGAGCGTCAAATATGGGATCTCAGGGCGAGACTCGAAGATATGGAGACCATCCAGAGGCGTGGAGCTGGTACAATAGAATTCAGTGACTCTAAGGTAGAAGAGGAAGCTGGACATGACCAAGAAGAGGTCACAGCCGAAGATGCCTCGACAGAGAGGTTGATCAGGGCTATTTCGAGGATGAGCTCGAAGACGAAGATGGATATTCCCGTCTATGAGGGAAATTTAAACGTGGAGGAGCTACTGGATTGGATCCGAGCACTCGACACCTACTTCGACTACGAAGACATCGAAGAGGACAAGAAGGTGAGACATGCTGTCACCAAGCTGAAGGGACACGCAGCCTTATGGTGGGACGAGCTGCAGGCAGACAGACGTTCCAAGGGAAAACAAAAGATCAAAAGCTGGGATCGGATGATCGCCAAGATGAAGGCGAAGTTCATTCCGAGGGACTACCAGATCACTCTGTTCAAGCGCATGCAGAACCTGAGGCAAAAGATGATGACGGTGAAATAATACACAGAGGAGTTCTACAGGCTCAACATTTGAGCTGGTCATCGGGAGAGTGATGACGAAAAGGTGGCAAGATACCTGAATGGTCTTAGGTATGACATTCAGGATGAATTGAGCATGGTCACCATCCGAACAGTTGAGGAAGCATACCAGATGGCTTTGAAGGCTGAGGAGAAGCTGAGCCGCAAGCAGGGACAGCAAGGGCGAGGCAGAAGCCAACCCAGAGGCAAAGAAGTTGCCCAAGAGAGAGTTCAAAAGCCCAAGGAGGATTGGAAGAGGCCTCAAGGAAAATTTGAAAGAGGTGGAACCTCACAGCAGAGGCAGCAAGTTGCTGAGCCGAGGAGATAGAAAACAGGTCAGCAAGGAGATTACGCTGATGCCAATACATTTCCTCACACCTGAGGTAGAGGCCGAGGTCGAGGAGGAGTTATCACATGTTTCACGTGTGGTAAAGATGGTCACAAAGCAGTGGACTGTCCAAAGAGGAAGATGGACAGAGGAAACGCTCATGTTGCTGAGGCATAGAGGCGTGATGTTGAAGATGAAGATGCTGGAAGCGGGAAGTCACTAACAGTGCATAAAGTTCTCTTGAAACCCGAGAAAGAGGTGGAGGATACAACTCAAAGATGTAGACTGTTCCGGACGACTTGCAAGACCAAGGGCTGGAAATGCAAGGTTATAGTGGACAGTGGGAGAAAAAATAATCTCGTTTTGACCGAGATGGTGGAGAAACTGGAGCTGAAAATGAACAAGCACCTGAGTCCATACAAAGTGACGTGGCTGCAGAAAGGACACCAGGTATGTGTTACAAAACAATGCTTGGTAAATTTTAAAATGGGTGATTATAGGGATGAAATTCTGTGTGACATTATACCCATGGATGTCTGTCATGTATTATTGGGAAGACCATGGCAGTCTGACAGAAATGTGATTCATGATGGGAGAATGAACACATATACCTTGGAGAAGGATGGGAAAACACACACGTTGTTGCCGATGAAGGATAAGGAAGTGAAGCCAGAAGTTAGTAGCACGATACTTCTCATGAGTGGGAAGGAGCTTCTCACAGAGTTGGAGAAGAATGAAGATCCACAATTCCTTGTTGTCAGGAAGCCGAGAATTGTCCTGACAAGCACAAGAGTGGATGACTTGCCAGATGAGATTCAGAAACTGTTGGGAGAGTTTGCTGATATTATCATGGATGAACTACCTCGTTCGTTGCCACCGGTGCGGAGTGTGAGTCACCATATTGACCTCATACCCAGAGCAAGCTTACCAAATAAGGCAGCATACAGGTTGACACCTCAGGAGAACAAGGAGGTCAAGAGGCAGGTTCAGGATCTGCAGGATAAGGGACTAGTGAGGGAGAGTCTTAGTCCATGTGTTGTTCCAACGGTACTGAGTCCAAAGAAGGATGGAGGTTGGAGGATGTGTACAGACTCCAGGGCCATAAACAAGATCACCATCAGATACAGGTTCCCATTGCCGAGAATAGACGACTTGATGGATTGCCTGAGTGGGGAAAATTATTTCTCCAAGATAGATCTCAAGAGAGGATATCATCAGATCCAGATGAGAGAGGGAGATGAGTGGAAGACAGCGTTCAAGACAAACGAGGGTTTGTACGAATGGTTGGTCATGCCGTTTGGTTTAACCAACGCGCCAAGCACTTTTATGAGGCTGATGAATGAAGTTCTGCGGGAATTCATTGGCAAGTTTGTGGTGGTGTACCTGGATGATATACTGATTTTCAGTAAAACCAGGGAAGAACACTTGAGGCATTTGGCCATAGTGATGAGAATATTGCAGCAGGAGAAGTTGTTGATCAATTTGAAGAAGTGTTCCTTCATGCAGACATAACTCATTTATTTGGGTTTTGTAATCTCGGCGAATGAATTGAAGATGGATCCTGAGAAGGTGAACGTAATCAGGAATTGGCCATTGCCGAGGAATTTTTTTGAGGTACGGAGCTTCCATGGTTTGGCAAGCTTCTACAGGAAGTTCATTCGGAATTTTAGTGGAATCAGTGCCGCCATGATGGAAACTGTGAAAAAGCGGCATAAAATTTTTCAGTGGACAGCAGAGGCTGAAAGGAGCTTCAATCTATTGAAGCGGAAGATAACGGAGCAGCCAGTATTAGTGCTGCCAGATTTTCAGAAGACCTTCCAGGTGAAGTGTGACGCTAGTGGATATGCTGTTGGAGGAGTTTTAAGTCAGGATGACAGACCTGTGGCATATTACAGTGAGAAGTTGGATGATGCGAAGTTGAAGTACTCCACGTACGACAAAGAATTCTATGCCATCATCCAGGCATTGAAGAAGTGGAGGCATTATCTCATACCCAAAGAATTTGTGCTGTACAGTGATAATCATGCACTGCAATTTGTGAGTCAGCAGGAGAAGCTGAATCAAAAGCATGCGAAGTGGGTGGAATATATGCAGAATTTCACCTTTGTCATAAAGCACATTTCAGGGACTGCAAACAAGGTGGTTGATGCCTTGAGCAGGAAATGCTTGTTGCTGCAGGAGTTCAGGGTTAAAACCTTGGGTTTTGAAAATTTGAAAGATATGTATGTGGGTGACGCAGGCTTTGGCGAAGCATACGAAGCAACCGAGCACCCAGTTCTCAGAGACAGGAGTCAGTGGATTGACTACCTGATCCAGGATGGATTTCTTTTCAAAGGCAATCAACTATGCATTCCAGATTGCTCTATGAGAGAGAATTTGGTGAAGGAGAAGCACAGCGGAGGCTTAGCGGGTCATTTTGGGCAGGACAAGACATTCGCCAAGCTGAGCAAATCGTACTTTTGGCCAGGCATGTGAGCAGATGTAAAGCGGTTTGTTGACAGGTGCAGGATATGTCAACATGCAAAGGGCCGAAAGCAGAACACAGGGTTCTATCAGCCGTTGCCCATACCTGAGAGGCCATGGGAGGCCATTAGTATGGATTTTGTTCTGGGTTTACCGAGAATGCAGAGAGGCGTGGATTCCATTTTTGTGGTGGTGGACAGGTTCTCGAAGATGGCACATTTTATACCGTGTCATAAGACCAGTGATGCTATGCACATCGCGAATTTGTTTTTTAAAGAGATTGTCTGATTGCATGGATTGCCGAGGAGCATAGTCTCGGATTGGGACACGAAATTCATAGGTCACTTTTGGAGGATGCTATGGAAGAAGTTGGGAACTGACTTGGCATTCAGTTCTGCTTACCATCCGCAGACAGATGGGCAGACCGAAGTGGTCAACAGAAGCTTGGGGGATCTGTTGAGAAGCCTGGTGACGGATCATCACGGCAGTTGGGATTAGATCCTACCACAGGCCGAATTTGCATACAACGATTCTGTGAATCGGAGTACAGGCAAGAGCCCATTTCAGATTTTGTATGGGATGCATCCGAGAGGATTTTCTGAGCTCAGGGAGTCAGAACAGGCTGAGACTAGCAGCGCGAGGGCTGAAGACTTCGCTGAGGCAATGCAGGAACTTCACGCGCAGGTGAAGCAGCGGTTGCAGAAAATGAATCAGGAGTATAAGCGCAGAGCTGACCAGAGAAGGAGACAACTTCAGTTTGAAGTTGGGGATATGGTTCTGGCGCATTTGAGGAAAGAAAGGTTCCCNTTTGTGAGTCAGCAGGAGAAGCTGAATCAAAAGCATGCGAAGTGGGTGGAATATATGCAGAATTTCACCTTTGTCATAAAGCACATTTCAGGGACTGCAAACAAGGTGGTTGATGCCTTGAGCAGGAAATGCTTGTTGCTGCAGGAGTTCAGGGTCAAAACCTTGGGTTTTGAAAATTTGAAAGATATGTATGTGGGTGACGCAGACTTTGGCGAAGCATACGAAGCAACCGAGCACCCAGTTCTCAGAGACAGGAGTCCGTGGATTGACTACCTGATCCAGGATGGATTTCTTTTCAAAGGCAATCAACTATGCATTCCAGATTGCTCTATGAGAGAGAATTTGGTGAAGGAGAAGCACAGCGGAGGCTTAGCGGGTCATTTTGGGCAGGACAAGACATTCGCCAAGCTGAGCGAATCGTACTTTTGGCCAGGCATGTGAGCAGATGTAAAGCAATTTGTTGACAGGTGCAGGATATGTCAACATGCAAAGGGCCGAAAGCAGAACACAGGGTTCTATCAGCCGTTGCCCATACCTGATAGGCCATGGGAGGCCATTAGTATGGATTTTGTTCTGGGTTTACCAAGAATGCAGAGAGGTGTGGATTACATTTTTGTGGTGGTGGACAGGTTCTCGAAGATGGCACATTTTATACCGTGTCATAAGACCAGTGATGCTACGCACATCACGAATTTGTTTTTTAAAGAGATTGTCTGATTGCATGGATTGTCGAGGAGCATAGTCTCGGATTGGGACACGAAATTCATAGGTCACTTTTGGAGGATGCTATGGAAGAAGTTGGGGACTGACTTGGCATTCAGTTCTGCTTACCATCCACAGACAGATGGGCAGACCGAAGTGGTCAACAGAAGCTTGGGGGATCTGTTGAGAAGCCTGGTGACGGATCATCACGGCAGTTGGGATTAGATCCTACCACAGGCCGAATTTGCGTACAACGATTCTGTGAATCGGAGTACAGGCAAGAGCCCATTTCAGATTTTGTATGGGATGCAGCCGAGAGGATTTTCTGAGCTCAGGGAGTCATAACAGGCTGAGACTAGCAGCGCGAGGGCTGAAGACTTCGCTGAGGCAATGCAGGAACTTCACGAGCAGGTGAAGCAGCGGTTGCAGAAAATGAATCAGGAGTATAAGCGCAGAGCCGACCAGAGAAGGAGACAACTTTAGTTTGAAGTTGGGGATATGGTTCTGGCGCATTTGAGGAAAGAAAGGTTCCCACGGGGAACATACAACAAGCTCAAGATGAAGAAGATCGGGCCATGCAGAATTCTGAGGAAATTTGGCGAGAACGCGTATGAGCTTGAGTTGCCAGAGGACATCGGGATATCTCCGATATTCAACATTTCAGATTTATACCCATACAGAGCTGATGAAGCAGACACTAGAACTGAGGAACCAGTGGTCCAGTGGCAGAAACAACTACCAGTTGCATAGAAGCCGCAGATGGAGTGCATACTGGATAAGCGAGCCGGCAGGAAGACCAGGAGGAAGCAATATTTTGAATACCTGGTAAAGTGGAAGAACCACCCAGTGGAGGATGCCATCTGGGAGACAGAGGCAGTTATACAGAAGCATGGGCAGACTGTGCAGGAGCTCATGGATAGGAGCCCATGAAATCTTTCTGAGCCGAGGAGTATGATGCAGGAGCATCCACGACTCCATCAAGCGAGCCAGCGCATGGAAGAGAAAGAAGAGACAGCTGGACAAGCCATCAAACCTCAAATTTTGAATTCTACCTTGGTATTGTTGCGCCGCCGTTTTACTAAAGGCATTCAAAGCTAAGAGCACTTGTAATGTAATGTAGATAAGCAGGCATTTAATGGTTTTAATGCTGTTAGATAGAAATTAGATGTAGATTAGACAGTTTTTACTTCCAGGAGCGAAAACGAATATAGGCACCCTCCTTGTATAATTGAGATTCATTATTCAGCATTAGGACAGAAGCAAGGGAGAACAGAGCAGAGAGATTGTGAAGAACCCCATGTACAGATATTGAATTAATAGGAAAATCTTTGATTCAATTCCATGGATGTGTTTGATCTCTGTGTGTTGTTGGTATTATGCTTCTGCATGCTTGCTTCTTTTTATGCTNCCGCAGATGGAGTGCATACTGGATAAGCGATCCGGCAGGAAGACCAGGAGGAAGCAGTATTTTGAATACCTGGTAAAGTGGAAGAACCACCCAGTGGAGGATGCCATCTGGGAGACAGAGGCAGTTATACAGAAGCATGGGAAGACTGTGCAGGAGCTCATGGACAGGAGCCCATGAAATCTTTCTGAGCCGAGGAGTATGATGCAGGAGCATCCACGACTCCATCAAGCGAGCCAGCGCATGGAGGAGAAAGAAGAGACAGCTGGACAAGCCATCAAACCTCAAATTTTGAATTCTACCTTGGTATTGTTGCACCGCCATTTTACTAAAGGCATTCAAAGCTAAGCGCACTTGTAATGTAATGTAGATAAGCAGGCATTTAATGGTTTTAATGCTGTTAGATAGAAATTAGCGGTAGATTAGACAGTTTTTACTTCCAGGAGGGAAAACGAATATAGGCACCCTCCTTGTATAATTGAGATTCATTATTCAGCATTGGGACAAAAGCAAGGGAGAACAGAGCAGAGAGATTGTGAAGAACCCCATGTACAGATATTGAATTAATAGGAAAAGCTTTGATTCAATTCCATGGATGTGTTTGATCTCTGTGTGTTGTTGGTATTATGCTTCTGCATGCTTGCTTCTTTTTATGCTTACCTTCTATATGCTGCATATGTGATTGCATATTAGGTTCGAAACCTGAGAGAATGAGGGAATGAGTTTCAATTGTTTCTCTGCTTAAGCCAGGAGATTCCTGCATAGAGTGCAGTCGAATTCCTCCACATAAGAGTGCGTTGAGGAGGCTAAGAAGTTGAACTTTTGTTCTCTTTCGCCCAGAGTCATGATAGGTTATTCGAATCGTGCAGGTGAGTGCAGGTCGAATTGAAGTCTCAGAGCCGAGTCTGAGGGAAGGAGAACGGGACTATGTTAGCAGGATTGCACAGGTCTAGACGACTTGAACGCTTTGAGAGCTGTTGGAAATCGAATACAGGAAGAACGTGAGAAGCCTCTGAAGGAGTCAGAGAGAGACAAAATCTCAGGAGGGACAGTTCCTTGTAAGCATCTCAGGAACAGGCCTGGGAGATTTTTGAACCAAAGGAAAACTTAGAAGTCGGAGGATTCTCAAGAGGAAGAGAATCGACGACGTGAAACTCCAGTGAAGTTTTACGAAATCCCGAGGACCGTCCAATCGTGGAGGAGTTGCGCGGGAGATAACCCATGAGTACAGGTGTGGAGAACCAAAGTCCATCGGACTTCGGGGTTTCGACATTCGGAGGTTGGCAAAGGAAGAGTTCACACCTCGTAGAATCATGAGTCGTGATTTCCCGAGTCAATCGCAGCCGTTGATCGGAGAGGGGACACGTGGTGTGAGATCCCTGAGGATCGGGGTTCGACGTTCGACGTTTCCCAGAGGAAAGAGTTCAACCTCTTTGAAATCGCGACCGGCGATTTCCCGAATCAACTGGGGCCGTTGATCAGAAAGGCACATGGCGAAGGATCCTGAGGAGTCGGGATTCGGGGTTTTGCAAGGTCTGTGATCTTGTGCACCAAGAGACGCGAATTCCCGAATCGGGATTTCCCGACAGCACAAGTAGGAGACAGGTGTCAAGGCGTTAGGCCTCACCATGGGATGTTGACAGGTGGCATCGGAGAATCGGGGTTCGAGGTTTTGTGATGCAAGGGAATTGCGACCAGTGAAATCGCAATCCCGCGATCCTCGATCGAACGAGCGAAGGAGGTGACGTAGCTGAGTGGGACCTCCAGAGCAAGTGGAGAACAGGTGTCATCGGACTTCGGGGTTTCAGCGTTCGGAGTTTCGGGGTTTTCGACTCCAAAGAAACTTGCATCGCGGATTTGCGATCCGCGAAATCCTGAGATTAATGTGGCAGTGTGGGACCCCAG
>JASDQU010687042.1:46366-60318 GCA_032191745.1 Picea mariana | reverse complement strand
TGGAAGCTGCTGCTGCTAACAGGACAGGTCTGGCGAAGAAGAAGAAGGATGGGCCCTCTAGGGCCATGCTCAGGTCAATCCTGCTCTCGGTACTCCATGTCTAGGACCTGTGGGCCTCGAGACATGATCTCCTAGTTATCCCTAGAGATCGGGGATAACAAATACCCTTATTGTTATGAGGAAAATATCTCTATGGCTAGGGGTAAACCACAACAAACGGAAATGATTGCATAAAAAAACTCTAGTATCAAGTATGCTATATAAACAAATATGCTAGCAAGACAATATAAAAGGCCTACATCGTCGAGATGTTTGATGAAGTCCATCGTTGAACACTTGACTCAAAGAAATACACCTGCAACTTGTCCTCAACAACCAATAAACACAAGCATATGGTGACAATATCTGATGTTAGCACATTCAATAGCATAATCCATCAACATTCATAACAAATATGCCCATGGAATAAAAATTCAAATATTTGCAAGATATTAATTGTACAAGAAAAGAGTATTTCTATTAAAATGTAATCAACAGAAGTGAATAAATTACAAGCTTCCGTGTCGTCACAATTAAGAACCGAGAAACTAAGTTCCTTCCAACTGGGCCTCCACCACTTCAATCCTCCACCAAAGGCAAGCTCATATAAGAGAGACAATGAGGTTCTCAATCAGGTAGGGAAGACCTTGGGGGCTGAACAATGTTTTTAGACTTAAAAGGACAAAGGGATGCAGACTCAATATTAAGTGAATAATTTCTCCAGAGTAACTTTTCTCTCAAAGTTGAATTCTTCTCCTCTTTTCCATAGCTCGAATTTGGCCTATTTGAAGCCTTCAAGTGGAACTTAAGGGTTGAGTCGGAACATTTCTAGTATATGGAAGTTCAAGGATCATGGATCTCGTGACGTGACATGGAAACTCGACACCATTTTTTAATTTTGGGCACAAATCCCATTGTACACGAGATGTAGTGGTGCAACCTGTGTATACACATACTGTATTATAGGTAGGGTGCGTATATGTGTAAAAATAAAGTTTTTAGCTTTGGGATTTGCAAAAAGGGACCTCAAGTCTTCATAGGGAAATGGAAAAAGGCCCTTTGTGCAAGTTTGCATAGGGTGAGGCAAATCTTGCTATAACACTTATCATGTATAAAGATGGATATATTAATAGAATGTGAATACTTTATTTTTGTTTAGATGCCAAGTCATGTGGACTTGGTGAGGAAGCACTTGTGATGTCTATTTTGTATTTATTTTGCAAGATGTCATGTTACTAGTGAGGCACCCAAGACCAAGGTTCAACTGGAGATTTATATGGTTCATTACTTTGGATAAGTTTTCCAATGTTATATATGATTGAGACATATACACGATGTAATGATGAAAAGTAAATTTATAACATTCAAATTGATTTTGTAAAAACTATAGGGAAAATATTATGTAATAAGTGTCGTGGAGAAAGAGGAAAAACAAAACCAAAGGTCATTTGCCACATTTACAACTCATTATGAATGCATGTAAGAAGTGGCACCTTCATCAATACCATGTGGATGTTAGGTTTTAACATTTTTCTCTTGATGCACATTATTTCTCCACTTATATAGACCCCTTATTTTAAGGGGGATTCTCTTCACTGACCTATATTTTGCATCCATGGATTTACTTCCTTCATGTTGGCTATGGAAGGATAATGGAAATATGTTATTGGTTGTATATAATCTTTAGATCATGTGAGTGACATTATTTAAAGGAAAAATCTCGTGCTCAATGTTGATTGAGGTGAAGCTATATTGTTACTGGTAGTTGATACTTTTTATCTACAATAACACAAGTGATTAGTGCTGACTTTGGTGTCCTTTTCTAGTGTATTTTTATTTGTATTTATCATTGGATTTAGTCTTATATTTAGCATTGAGTAATCCTTTGCAATGGTTTTAGTATTAGATTTAGTATCTAGTTTAGCTTCCCATAGGGATTTTTATCAGATTTTTTGTTAATTTTTGGAGGCTAATTATAGTGTCGGAGTTGTGTTTTACAACGTTTTTGGTGTTGGATATATCATTGATTTCAAAATTGAAGTATTGACAACATAAGATGCATCAAATTTTGTGTCATTTTTTATGATTTGTTATAATTATTGTGTTAGGTATAACATCAAATATGGATTTAACAATAGAGGTGTCCAGTTTAGCATCAACAACAACCTTCTATGTTGCCTCCACTTTAACATTTGGTTTTGCCTCCACTTTAGCCTCTGATTTTTCCTCCACTTTAGCTTCGAGTTTTTCCTCCATATTAGCCTCTTGTTTTGCATCCATGTTAGCCTCAAGTTTTTCCTCACTTTATCCTCCAATTTTACCTCCATTTTATCCTTGGGTTTTGCTTTTACTTTTTCCTTCATTAAAACTTCCAAGTTAGCCTCCAAATTAGATTCCAATTCACTGTCCTTTTTAGCTTCCACATTAGCATCTACTTTTACCTTCTATAATTCCAACACATTTAATTTTGTGTGTAGTTATTTTAGAGTTTCAAATTGTGTGAGTTTAGGGTCGATTGTGCATTCCTATTCTTTTAATCCGTCTTATGTCATGAGAAAAAGAAGTGATATATACTCCCTCTAGTTATTGTTTGGGCCAAATGATCGAAATTGACATGTCCAGTTCTTTTGGGGGATAGATCAATATAGATCTACTTATCCTAATAACACATAAACATACAAATTTTGCATTTCTTTAATTTTTCGTTTAATGTCAATGATATTATGAATTCTTTGTTAATTGAAATTATGTTAACGAGTTATATTAGAACTCTGAACTTAATAGTAATTCTAATCAAAAATTTCAATTCAAATTAACATGACAATTATTAAGATAAGAAATAATGGTTTCAAGTATTGGGATATGGACATGTGTTTAAAATTTTAGTGAGTTGTTGGATTGGTTTTTGTATTTGTTTAGAAAAAGGATTTAAGAATGATTCTTGAAGGTAGATGGTGTTGGGAATATTCTTTTTTATAATTAAGGGTTTGGATGTTGTGTTTCAACTTGAGGTCGATGGTTGCAAAGAGTACTCCAATATGAGTTACATTGCTATGACTACCCTTGAAACTTTGGTTGGAGAAGGTTTTAAGAGAAATTAGTAATCATTTGGGCCATACTTTAGATATTGATTTTTCTTTCATATCCTTTGTAAATTGGTTAGTGGATAGGGATTTAGTTGAATTAAATTTGATTAAAGGGCTACCAGAAATCATGGATATGGTTGTAGGGGAGGTGGTTCACACATAGATTTTAAATTACACTAGAATCCATTTTAGGTACTCATAGTGTCATATTTATGGTCATTTAGCGAAGGAGTGTAACCACCTTTTCACCAAAAGGGTTTGGAGGAGGAAGCAAATTGGTTAGAATGATGAAGAAAATAGGAATCCAAGATGCAATGATTCATAGAGAGCAAACCCTAGTTTTGGAAAGTCTATTTTACTCATTGGTCTTAAAGAGGGGATCCCCAAGATGGACTTGGAAAAAGAATGAGAGATAGAAATCTCATAAGTCAACTCTAGACATGCTATATCTAGATAATGTTTTGGAGATTTTAGAAGCTTCTCAGAAGATTCAAGATTCGGCGTTGGGCAAAAAGGGAAATCCAATTTCTCCAATCCCAGAATTCATTCAGTTTTAGAAAATAAAAATGTAGATATGGATACAAAGAATCAAGAAATGTGTCCCTCTCTTAGCGATATCCCAAAGAAGGTAGGAAATAAACGCAAGTCTCAAAAGAATTTAGGGCAAAGGGTATTGAGAACTCCCATAAAGAATAGGAAAAGTAAAACTCAAGCCCCAAGGTGCCTTCTGATTCTATTCCTAAAAATAGTTCAGATGAGGGGGTTTCAAGTCTTGGTATTATTTCAAAAGCAACTGAAGGAAACAAATATGCCTTGCAATCTAGGAAAGGAGTTATGGAGGGTAAAAAATCCGACAATTGGGAGGGTTAGGGATGGACCCAACCAAGGATATAGGTCTAGTCTCAGTAGGTAGGAAATCCCTACTTCATGATGCATAGGAAACATTTGTGATTGAGATTCAAAAAGGAAAACAAAAAACACTTATGGGGTTCCTTAGAACATGCCAAAACCTTCATAGAGCCTTAAGATGATTAATTTATCTTTCAACTCTAGAGATGTGAAAATTTCCTCAAAAACATTGTCGTTGGCTAGATTAGTGGAGGTTTATAATCCATATGTTATCCTCATACAAGAAACTATGGGTGAGGGAAGTAAAATAGTGGAAACTTTAAACAAAATTCTTAGAGATTGAGACTTTTTAACAATAAATTCCATAGGAAGTTTAGGAGTTTTGCTAACACGCTGGAGGAAATCAATGCCCTTATGTCAATTTTTTGTTTATGTTTTAGGTATATGGACAAATATTTTCTTTAAGGATTTGGGAAAAAGAGTTTTGTAGTCAATGGTTATGGTCCCTATGAAGGGAGGTAGGTATTCTAGAACGTTTTCTTTGATAAAGGATTTTGAAGGAAGAAAGGGTTATTGTGGGTGGATATTTGAACTTCACACTTGTAAGTTTTAAAGGGTGGGGGACATTCGCAAGGGTAGATGGCATGGTGGGTTATTTTAGGCACACAATAGAGGAAGTGAGTATTGTGGAATTAGATCCAACAAAAATCCAACCCACTTAGAGAAATAATAGAAGAGAGGATCCAATGTCTAAGAGACTCAATAGATTATTGAAATTAAAGATATTTCTAAGTGAGCTAGAAATAATTGATATCTAGGTAGCCTCGAGTGGGAGCTTCAATCATATTCCAACTATATTCTAGTGTGGGAGTCAGGTGGGAAACCTGATAGTCCTTTTAATTTCAATCCTTGATGATTAAAAGATGAGGATTTCCAAGAATTGGTAAATAAAAAATCGGTTCACTTTGATGGATATTTAGAAAATGGTGTGTTGACTCATAATTCATCACCTACTATAAAAGCTAGAAGATAATTGCGAAGTATATTATATATTTATTAAGAAATATTAATATGTCTAATAGGTGGGTTCCCCTAGGGGAAAACACTTGGAATGACTATTTCCAAACATTACATTTCCCTCAACATGTTGGCATGCCATCAATGTTAGTTGAAGCATCATTTTAGTTATGGTGCTAAGAGCAATGGTTTAATGATTCCAAGTTTCTTGTAGTGTTTATGAATGCATATGTTTGGATGAAGAAACATATTTGTTTGCATTGCTAGTAAGTATGGTGTATAGAAATTTGTGAAGACATCAACTACGATCAAAGTAATATCAAATAAGTTGCAAACATAACTCTGTTCTCTTCTCAATGTAATGGCAACATTAAACATGGTACTCATGAAATTGTTTACGCAGGTCATGGCCTGTTGTGTTCCTATGTTATTATATGCTTAATAAAATGGAAATTTGTTGCCCATACTTTGAAATTCAAGGTATATTAAGCTTAATGAGAGTGATATAAACTTTAAAGGATTTATATGGTTTGATTTTGGTTCTAACACACACACACACATATCAATGCCCTTATGTCAATTTGTTGTTTATGTTTTAAGCATATGAACAAAACTTTTCTCTAAGGATTTGGGAAAAGAGTTATGTAGTCAATGGTTATGGTCCATATGAAGGGAGGTAGGACTTCTAGAACGTTTTCTTTGTTAAAGGATTTTGAAGGAAGAAAGGGTTATTGTGGGTGGAGATTTGTACTTCACACATGGAAGGTTTAAAGTGTGGGGGACATTCGCAAGGGTAGATGACATGGTAGGTTATTTTAGGCACAAAATAGAGGAAGTGAGTATTTTGGAATTAGAACCAACAAAACTCCAACCCACTTAGAGAAATAACAGAAGAGAGGATCCAGTGTCCAAGAGACTCAATAGATTCTTGAAATTAAAAATATTTCTAAGTGAGCTAGAAATAATTGGGATCTAGGTAGCCTTGAGTGGGAGCTCTGATAATCTTCCAATTATCTTCTAGTGTGGGAGTCAGAGTGGGAAACCTTATAGTCCTTTTAAGTTCAATCCTTGATGATTAAAATATGAGTATTTCCAAGAATTGGTAAATAAAGAATAGCTTCACTTTGACAGATATTCAGAAAAGGGTGTGTTGAATGATAATTCATCACCTACTATAAAATCTCACAAAGAATTGCAAAGCCTATATATGATTATTAAGAAATATTAATATGTCTAATAGGTGGGGTCCCCTAGGAGAAAACACATTGGAATGAATTTTTCCAAACATTACATTTCCCTCAGCATGTTGGCCTACCATCAATGTCAGTTGAAGCATCATTTTAGTTATGGCACTAAGAACAATGGTTTAATGATTCCAAGTTTCTTGTGGTGTTTATGAATGCATATGTTTGGATGAAGAGAAATATTTGTTTGTATTGCAAGTATGGTGTATGGAAATTTGTGAAGACATCAAACTATGATCAAAATAATATCAGATAAGTTTCAAACATAACTCTGTTCTCTTCTTAGCATAATGGAAACATTAAACGTGGCACTCATGAAATTTTTTGCATAGGGCATGGCCTATTGTGTTCCTATGTGATTATATGCTTAGTAAAATAAACATTTATTGCCCATACTTTGGAATTCAAGGTATATTAAGCTTAATGAATTGAGTGATATAAAATTTACAGGATTTATATGGTTTGATTTTGGTTCTAACACACACACACACACACACACACACACATGTATATATGGCTTGGCATTTTCCATGTCACAATGAGCAATACTTTCAAAGCATGGAAAGGTATGAAGTTTTAGTTTTTCAAACTCTATGAAAACGAGTTGGTTTGGCATTATATCAAAGCATATATGGGAAATGGTTGTTCAATCCATATGGCATGTTTGGTATAAGAGGTATGGTCACACTATTTAGTTTGTTAATATACAAAATATATGAATACAAGTTCTGACCCATTCGCATGGATATGTGTGCTACATGAAATGGATATCATAGTAACAAGTATAAGTTTAAAGGTTAAAATGATGTGGTTGGTGATAATGTTTAGTATGCGAATGGTTTGAGTGTGAAGGTTGATGTACATAAGTTTGAAATGCGCTGACCTAACATATGCATATGATATGGTCCATGGTTGTAATATCAACATAAATGGAGTGAGATGGCCATATATTGAATGAGAGAGGGCGTGGGCATTAATTTCAATAGGCCCATGATTTACCACTTCTTGCTGGATAGGGTTATTGTCATTTCATTTGGTTTTTGGTATGTGGAGGAAGAGCTACAACTTGGATTTGGAAACTTACCTCCTCCTATTCATTGTTGCAGCCGTCTCAGTCTCCATAGCTGGTGTTGGTCCTAAAGCTTGCACCTGACTGCTAAAGGGCAGAGCTAGGCCACCTCAAGTTTAGAATGATTGGTTTTCTGATTTTGTTGGTCAGTTAGAGGGTTGGTTTTACCAAAACAAGAGCATGGTGGGGTTGGAAAAATGACATGGATGAGGGTCCTCCTTGGCTAGTGGTACAAAAATGACAGACAAGTGAGATAATAGAGGTAAAAACAAAGGGAAACAACAAACCACTCAATGGATAATCTGTTGCAAGAAGTTTAATACTTAAAATATCATTTCAAGACATTAAATATGTATCAAAAACACAATTACTCCCATAGGTTGCAATGGAAACAAATATTCACCAAAGCATTTTATGTTACACAGGCTGCATATTAGTAAATACAAGTTATACAATAGTTGAAGGAAATGAAATGTACTTCGTACAAATAAAAAAAATGCATTCAAGATAAGATAAAAAAACATGTAGATTTGGACAAAAACATTGTCATCAAGAGTATATTCACCAGGTAGAGAGATTTAATCCATGCATAGAAAATGTTCAACCAACTTGATGTATTGATCTTCTTTTCCCAAAAATCGAACCCTCAAAACATACAAAAATTGCATATTTATCAAAGTTGCAGAGGATCTCATCCATCTGGAACTGAGGCTTAACTCTACGTTACCAGTTGTAAAACAACTTATTAACTTAGCTAAAAACACCGCTGGAGTATATTTTTTTTTTGAGTAAAAAAGTAGATCCTGCTATATTATATAGACAAAATGACAGAGTGTACAAAAGAGTAGGCCTGTGGCCATACAAAATGCTGCCGATTATCATCGGAAACCAGCATATGCATATAGCAAGTAGCAGTAGTATAGAAAACATAATAACAGAGTGACATCTGTTCTGCCCGAAGGAAACCAGAACAGATGTCAAAAGTTCCAAGTGCACAAGAAACTAAAAACCTAGAAAGCAAGTAAAGGAGCCTACGGGCCATGTGACCTGTCATCCATGTTGGTAAACTGGAATGGCGAAAGCTTGCGTACAGAGGGGACATCTCCTTTTGGAAGGCGCATTGGAAAATGCGTCAAAGAGCATATCCATACGCTGTCCCAAGAGGAGAGCTCGGTGATTTAAATCCGCCAGGTGCCCACGAATATCTATCATCACTGTCAGGTGCTCGTCCCGGATGAGCGCATTGTGCATGTTGTCACTCCCGTCCATCGCCGCTCCAGAACCCGATTCGAGCTCCTCCTGCTCCTCGTTAGCCGCTGATTCCTCCTGCTCCGCGATAGGCTCTGCTGCCTTCAAACCTGCGGCGATCACCTGTGAACCTTGGCAATTGCAGGTATCATCCCCAGGCCAAGTAATTTCCTCGACTATACAGCCGGGGGAATAATCAAGCAAGGACGGGCTCGGCACAGGGAGCGTCATGTTCGCCATGGACGGGTCTTCAGCTACAATGCAGGGAGGGAATTCTTCAGTTACAATGCAGGGAGGGAGTTCTTCAGCTACAATGCAGGGAGGGAATTCTTCAGCTACAATGCAGGGAGGGAGTTCCTCCTCAAGGCCACTTTTCTGCAAGACACCCGAATCGTGCTCTTTCACATGTTGACTGCTGCCAGCGCCATGCTCGACAATAATGGCAAGCCTCGCCCTTCGGTATGCTCTGTTCTTCTTTCTGAGGATGGACGTCGCCAATGCCAAGGCACGCTCCAACTCTTCCTTGCGGCGCTTTTGAGCCTTATGGGCCTCCCAAGCCGAGCCACGACGAGGTAATCCTCGCTTCCTGGCCATGGAGCAGGGTGAGATCAAAAGAAGGCCAATTAACTCGAGGCAATGAGTAAGCATTTGCAGGAAAGCTCAGATGAGCAAGCTCTGTCGCGAGGTGGTCAAAGGGAGGTGCACCAGAAATGCTGGACCGCGCCCGGACCACCAGAATATAGGCGAGCTGCAAATTCGCACCAGAGCGTCACCAGATATGCCAGACGCAAAGAGAATTGGGCTGCACCCGCACAACAATGCAGAGCTCTGAACCGAGGCAGACCCAATTAACAAACTAAAATCCAAATGAGCGAGAGCCGAGCCCATCCTTTCCCCCTTAACTCTGGCCGTCCCGGGAGCGCTGCAGGCGTTAATGCTTGCTCGCGGGAATGGTCTATCCGTCCTGCCCCTGCTGCTGTATCCGTCCGCCATGGTAAATACAAGCGCGTGGGTGGTGGTGAATAACATTTAAACCGGGGCCGAGTGGAGTCCACCTGTGACCCCTGGGCGACGTGTCACCCCATCCGGGGACCGCTGGAGTATATTAAGGTATACTTCGAGCTTGAATTAATAAAAAATAAGTGGTTCATATCACACACAAATGACCACTTATGATGCCTTAATCTAAAAGAGTCTTGAACTTAAATAACTAAAACTGCTGCTAATCATAAACCAAATTGATGCATATGCTGAATCAAACTGAGTCTTTGACATAACTAAATAGGACTGATAGAACTGGATTCTAAGTCAAGTACATGTGTACGTGTGCGCTGCTGGAGGCCACTGGGAGATAACTGGGTGTGCTGGCAACTTCTTCAAATTATCTCCTTTAGAAAGAAGCAAGTATTTTGGTGCTTCTTTTGGAGTCTTTGATATTTCTTCTGCAACCTGGAGTATAGTTTCTCCAATTCCCAATTATGGTGTTGCAAGGACTAGACCTGTAGCTTAAGTTTATGCACATGTTGACTGTCATCAATCTTTTTTGTCTTGACCATAATCGACCCTTTCTTCTTGTCTTTATTTGTTTAAAGAATACTTTAATGCAGACGATAAATGAGGATAAGCCACTTCGACAATTCAACGTTCAGGAGATTTTGAATGAAGAGTATAAATATAGTCTGAATGACCGAACTCATGAAGTCATTAACCAACGCTTATTGCTAATTAACCCAAGATTAATAATTTAGTCATTTTAATATTTCGGGACTTTGGGTGCTCTGGCCCTTTGGCACTTCGACACTTAAGATGTTTGAAAATTCTGGGAACAATGTTTTCTTTGGATGAAAATATCCTGGAGTGACAATCTTGCAGAGTGACATGGCAACCACTTTGGCAATTTGACGTTTAGAGCTTCGGGGAACTATGTTTGCTCTGAATTAAAATCTTCCGGAGTGACCATCTCCTGGAGTGATGTGGCATCATGAAGTGAGTTCCACATGTCATCTGAAATCAATCAACATGTGGCATATGATGTCAGTTGAAAAGGAGTTTATGAGAAAGGGGCTCCGACACTTCGGAAATTCGGGGCTCCGGGGAACTTTGTTTGCATTGGATTAAATTCTCCTGGAATGAAAATAGTCCAGAGTGACGTGGCAACCTGTTGTCACAATTGATGACGTCTCATAAAAATGAGAGTGACATGTGTCACCTGAAATAACGCAGATGATGTAGCCAAAGTACCATAAAAGAGTGCCACATGTCATTTGAAATCAATTGACATGTGGCATATGACACGTCTGCTGAAAAGAAAGAATATGACACTCTGACACTTCGGGGCTTCAGGGGTCTGTGTTTGTTCTAGATCAAAACCTCCCGGATGACAAAACTTGTGAAGTGATGTGGTAGTGAGGATCCACTTCAACAATTTGGGGCTCCGACACTTTGGAGATTTATGCTTGTTGTGGATTGAAATCTCCCAGAGTGACAATGTTATAGAGTGAAACTTCATATGATTTGTGGTTAAACCTTTCGCGGTTTTGAAACTCTGAATGCACAAGAGCCGTCGATCATAATTAATTGTCGGATCTTGGTCGTCAACAATTTAAATATGTCTGTTACAAGCTAGGCCCAAAATGGATTGTTGCGTCTTTCTTTTTGGATGTTTCTTGTGCATATAAAGGACTTGGTTGACCCGCTGCATGTTCAATCAATGGTAAACACGATGAAAAGTATTTTGAATCCAAACCATGGCATGCAATTATCCTTCAAGAAAACAAAAATAATTGGCACAAAGAATCAATCAAGAAAGATAATGATAAAAAACTGAGTCATTTAGTAATTGGAAACTGACTTAACCAACCAGAAGAGGAATGATTTCGATGAAGGTATAGGGAAATGAGAGAGGAGGGGTAGGGGTGCAGACTTAGGTCTCAACATTGGCTCCAACTGGGGACAGAACCCCCTTGTGGGGCACTGATAACAACATATCAATGCCTTGGAACTTAATAACTTGCTCCCACCATGCTTCTCTTACCTTTGTTTATGTCTATTAGCCATGTATATCTGCTACTATCTCTCATCCATGCATCTTATTGAATCCAAAACTGTAACTACACCCCGACACCTTTGTTGGGATATGGAGTATTTATTCACACACAAACTAACTAATCAAATGCAAACGAAAAAGGAAAGCAACTATGGTACAAGAGGGACCTTCCCTAAACCTTTCAAGAAAAATAGTGTTTCAGGAAGCGCCCATTTACTGGGCCTCCAAAAATTCCAGTATCATCTAGATTGTGTAAAACAAATGTATTATTTTCCAGAACCTCAACCACATTAAAAGGACCAAACCAGAGGTTATCGGACTTACCATGCTTAGAATTTTCTTCCCTTCTGGGATCCCACCTCAAGACCAGGTCACCTTATTGAAAGATCTCCTTCTTGGTTTTCTTGTCAAAAGCTAATTTGATCTTGCTCTGGTATGCCTCAGCTACTTGATTCAATGCTTCTCTCTTTTTTTGAACCTCTATAATCTGAAAGATTCTTCTCTGGATGTCATTTGGCTCCTCCATTTCTTCCTGTAGGAATTTTAGAACCGGTAGACCAAGTTGAGTAGGGAAGAAATTATCTATCCCATAGAATAGATGAAATGTTGAGGTTCCCAAGGATCTCTTGGTGTTGATCCTATCAGCCCATAAGGCATGCTTAAGTTTAGAGTCCCGTGATTTCTTGTTTCCAATCAATAATTTCTTGATGATCCTGATGAGAGTCTTTTTTGATGACTCGACTAGCCCTTTCCCCTTGTTATCGCTCTGTAAATTCCCAGAGGTTGTCGGGAGGTAGAAGAAATTTATTAGAGGTAACTTTATCCAACCACTTCGAAACCAGGATCTAGCCCTGCCGGTTTTAGAGAGGGATCTCTCTGTAAGATTTAGATATGTTTCAAGTTTCAGATATTAGGCTAGTTAAATAAATGGGACTGTGTTGTTTTGTTTTATAAAATGGATGAAATATTTCTTACGCGTCCATTGGGCTATGGGGTCTATGCTAATGTTTGAGATCCGAGAACATATTTTATTAGGTCTCTTCACAGGGAAGGATAATGCCAATGTTGGATCCCTGAGAATTTAAAGTGATGGATAGAAAAAATAGATGAGATGATCAACTACAACAAAGAAGCATTGAAGAATTTCTTTATCACAACATCATAAGATAAACACTTAGATATTTAAAATTCATAAACAAAGTATACGAAGATAAATTCTACAACTTTAACTTCTTTTAAATGATCATATATAGAAAACAAGATGGTAACTGACGCAGGCGCGCCCGCTAGGCACGCCCGCTCACAGGATCCTTCCTCCTTCCTCGGCCCGAAGAACTGAAAGGTTCTTCTATTTCCCTATTGGGAAATCTTCACCCACAACAACTCTCTCACGGGGTCTCTCTTTCTTTTAAATCAATGCTGGCCTTTTACTTTGTTATCGGGGTTCCTCCTATCGGGATTTTGGCACTTGTGGTGTCCAAACAATTTGGTTTATTGATCCCCGATCCCCGATACGCTCCCCTGCTACCTTAGCCTCCCGGGATAAGCCTTTAGTCCATGCGACCGCTTTCCATAAGACCGAAGCCTTATATTCCTTCTCGTCGGGATTTCTGACTTCAAAATCCCGATGCGCTCAAATTCCCGTTAGCCCTCCAGGCTAAGCTCTTGGTCCACGTGACCTCCCCTTATATGACCGCAGTCATATTCCTCATCGGGGTTTCGGGGTTTCTAATGCCAAAATGCAACCGTCCTTAGGATTCGTGATCCCTCGAATCCCTCTTGAGCTTTCTCACACTTTCAACCTCAAAGAGGGTCCTTGCACGCACTCCTTGCGACAGTTCTCAAACACCTCCAAGTGTTGAGTTCTTTCGACTCTGCGCACACCTGCAGCAACAGTCCTTCAATACTTAGCTCAGATTCACAACTGAGACTCTCCTTAGCATGTGCACTCCTTGCACGACTCGTATAACCCAATTTCACTTCTGGGTGAATGAGAACAAGAGTTAAAATATCTGGGCCTTCTGTCAACGCACTCCTTGCGGACGACTTCAACTGCACTGCTTGCAGGAATCCTTGCTCAGATAGAGAAACAATTGAAACTCATTTCTTCTACTTCCTTTGAGACTTCAATATCAACACATGAAATCATATACACATCATAACAACAAATGCATAACATGAAGTAAATACTCATGAGCATATCAATCAACACACATACGCAGAGAACAAACACAACTCCATGAACTTGAATCAACTTCTTCTATTAATCCAAATAACTGTACATGGGTGTTTCTACACAGCTCTCTGCTTCTCTTCTCAATGCTCAAAATTATGTTACAATGCACAATGAGGGT